>BQMF02000733.1:0-143746 GCA_027922465.2 Turritopsis dohrnii | reverse complement strand
AGGATTCTGTTCATTTTTAAGTTTTGTGTTGTGCAATCTTTGCAGTTCTGCAGAACAATTCAGCTGAATGCTCTCAGTGTTTATTCCGACAGCTGAAGAACATTCGGTTTCCTAAAATATAAAAAATTATTCAATGAATTAATAAAATTGTTTGCAAGTAGAGATTTTCCAGATTCAAGAAGATGAAGGCCGTCTCGGTACAAATTTTTAACTCTTATGTTGTCGTTGTTGATAAATAAAAAACCATTTTCTTCGCACATCTTTTGAATGGCAGTATTTGTAGCTGTTACAGAACGAACATTCAACCTTTCGAGTGAACCGGACCGGATATGAAAATGTCTATTACACCATATGATTTACATCTCTCTGCAATGTTCTTTATTTTTCTTGGGATTTCCTTGGGCACGTCATCTTCCGCCCTAGCATTTAATACATCATTTACACCTACGTGAATCACAACGGAATGAAATGAACGTTCAGCAAGAGTGGGTACGACATAATGTAATAATTCAGTTGATGTGCAACCAAGGAATGTTTTCAAAGTCGCAATTCCATTTCTTATGTATCTGTTAAATTTGAATTGTCTTATTCCCTTCGGAATACTGTCGCCGAAAATTGCAATTTTTCGTTTTTCAGCAAGAGGATTTTGTTTTGCATTTTCTCTTGAAAATGTGTTTTGTCTTTCTGGGAACCTGTTAACAACTACTTGTGGTCGTGATTGATTGCTCGATTTCGTGAGGTACACGTTTTTAGGGCTTTCTTTGCGGATTTGCTAATTTTCCTGATACTCGTTAACTATAACAAGGGTGTCACTTTCGTTTGTTAGCACATTAAATCCTTTTCATGAATGAAGCTCTTCTCAATGGTGCCTTAATCAGTTTTAGTGACGTGTTTCCAATACTCGTTACCATTGTTAGTTGGTTGGTCGTCATTATATAAAGCTTCTCTAATTAAAGTTTGTAATTTCTGTAATTCTTGTTTTAAAAACAAATTTTCGTCTTTAAGTTGTTTCACAAGAGTATCATTGACCAGATTACCCATTTTGTTCATTTCATAGGCAACAAATTCTTTCAGATCTGTAATCATTTTTATAATTTTAATAAGCTCTGAGAAACTTTTAGAACTTTCAAGTTCATTTTTTAAAACACTCTCCCAAATGTTGTTGCCGTTTGTATTGCTCACTTCATCGTTTGTCTTAACAAGACAATAACTTGTCGTACCAAGTCTGCGTATAGCTCTTAATTTTCCTTCATCAAGCATTTTTCTAACAACAATATTTACCTCATCAGAAGAGTGTTCTGTGCAGTGCATGACTATAGATTCCAGATCGGCTTTTTGCTTTCGGGAACATATCCTTACAATCACTTCTTTCACCTTTCTTCCAGATTGTTTTGTGCGTTTTCAGGATATTCTATGTTCTTTGCATCTTCATAATCTTCCATTTCTGGGTTTTCAGGAGCTTCACAGAAACATCCGCCATCATGAGCAGCCATCTTGTAAAGATTTGAATTTGAACAGTTTAATTTCTTGAATTTAAATATATAAGCTTGAATTGAAATATTTTGCACTGCAAACCTAGGGAATCAAACAAACAGTGAGAGGCAACTAAATAAGAGAAAAAACATTTTGTGATTGAAAGTGTGATAAATCAATGTACTTTTTGTAATAATATAAACAATATTCACTTATGCAGATACTTGAAATAAGGTTATGAGAACAGTTCATATAACTTGAGACCTCAAAGTCTGGTTGTTTAATATAAGGAAGTTTTAATAATAATAGCTATACTAAAAAATGGTGCTACTACACAAACAAATATATACCTTGACCAGTCTGTAAAAATATGACAATTTCATCAAACACTTCGTCCTTTATAATTGAGTTATTTTTTCTGTTGTGCTCTGCTGAAGCCATGATTTAAATTTTTCTTCATGTCTCGGACGCCATAATTTAAGACTTTTTGCATAATATTTTTAATTTTAAAATTGTCTTTGGCCGATGGAAATTTTATAATAGTTTAGCGTTACCCGCCCGCATCAGTGCCCGCGTAAAAAATTTCATTATTTTACAAAACTTCATTATTCCAATAAAAAGTGACAATTCTTAAAAAGAACAATACATCATCCACTTCAATTGTTTGCCTACCCCACCACCGACCATCATACCACAGCTCAGAATGTCCAATTTGCTCTCACCTCTGTCAGCGCTTCGCCAGTGTGTTCTACTCCAATAAATGTAAAGAAATTTCGACATTCGATTACATAATCGAATATTAATTTTCGAATGTCTTGCATTCGAAATCTTTTTCCAATAATTCAATTTTTGAAAATAAAAAATGTGTGAAGAAAAGAGAGAAGGCAATAATAGCAAATGCATACAAAATGGCGACAACTATAAGCGTGCGAGTTCGCTTAGGAAAAGAAGTTCTGATGCCCTGGACCTTTAATGATCTGATTGAACAGTTAACGAGTTGATGGAACAAATAAAAAAAGGTAATTATGAACATGCAAAAATTTAAAATAACCGACAAAAATCTGTAACATTGAACATCTCAAAGTCCATAACTGCACAACATCCACCAGTCACAAATTGCTTGAAGAAATTATGGCTTCACCTACGTCTGATGTTGTTGGAAAGGCTAAACAGTTTGGAATGCTGTACTTCACAATAAGTGTAAAAACTGATTGTCAGTGCAGTTCTGAAAAAAACCAGGGCAAAGAAAATCCTAGCGCTTTTACGTTGCTGATGTCTTCAGCTCGATCTGATAGAGCTAATCTGGTACCTAAAAATATTGAGTTTCCAAAGAATCAGAAAGAGCATCAATATAACGCCGTTATTAATCATTTGGGTTCCAAAAATTGTTCATTCAGGGAAAGTACTGCAACTGTTAGGAATCGTTTCTTGCAAAGATTGAACAATGCATTGTGGTACGTAGATGGCCACACTGCAACCATGGAAAGAGAATCGACCCGGAAATTTCCCGATAGTTTCAAAAGGTTGCTTGGTTTCAACAGCCTGAGAAATCAAACATTGAAAAAGGGAATTTTCGAATCTTTCTGGCAAAAAATTGTCTGAACTTTCAATTGGTTTGAAAGAAGTTGTCCAAGCAATGATGTTTTTTTGAAAATCATTGGAGTGGGCACAACTGAAAATTGAATGCCTTAAACTGGCGGAAATGATGGAACAATATGCAACCTCTCTTGCCAGGAAAAATCAAAAAATGATCAAACTACACGCCACCCCTCACAGTGACTTTGAACAAAAAGTCAACGTCAAAGTATTGCCTGTGAGTGAGACTCCTCATTCAAAGCTGTCTTCCCTCAATAGAACCATTGCTGATTCTGAATCTTTTCGTGCCATAAATGTCTTAGAATTCATCGAATTCTTGAATAGGAAAGAACTGTACACGCTGATTCACACATACCTACACCTCTCAGGGTTATCTGTAAAATCTGTGCATTATGCATATATTCCTGGTGGACAAAAACCAGAGATTCATTTTGTATGGCGTGTAACAGACGAAAGCCAGTCTGAGTTAATCAAGAAATCAACTGACGTCATAAGAAGCATTGAGAAAGAAATTCCCAACTTCGAACGGAGAATTACAAAAAAAGCTTTCGAAGATTCATTTGGATTTGTGACATCGTCAAAAGTTAGTTTGAGAGCAATGTTTAGAGATCTGACAAATGACAAGTCAGCTGCGATTAATCTTACAACTGCGGAAATCGACGAGCGTATGGAATTTGCTCTTTTTGCGGAAGATAGTGGGATTTTAGTTGATCTGCGAAACCAACCGCAACCTGGAAAGAAAATACAAGACAAATTCAAACTGTTATTTTAAGAAACAGAGAAATATCTGTCAAATGATGTAGGTGTCACGTGTCAAGATCGGAGACATGGTGAGCAGTTGTATCTCGCCAAAGCGATAAGTTTTGCAGATCTGCACAAACGAGTGGTTGAGTTGGTACCTCAAGACACACCAGTACCATCAGTAAAATGGCTACGCTATCAATGTCAACTGTTAAACCCACACGCGGAAGCAAGTGCGTAAGGGAAGAATTAAGATAAAAATGATGGTTCAAATGAGACAAGTACGTTTAAGTAAAATTTTCATTTTTCTTTAATACATTCTAGTTCATATATATTTTTTTATTTCATTTTCAGGTGAGGATTCAACATGTTGATTCTCATTATTGCGCTGCAAGTTGGAAATATATGCGTGAATATGCTGTCAAGCATAAAGATATTGTGACGTTAGTCAGTATGAATGACAAACACAAGATTAAGTGTGGCGAGCCATCATACCCTGTTGCTGCGGCAGAAAGAGGAAAAAAGGTTATTGTTGGTGAAAACCAAGTCATGGTAGTTGTGATCATGATTTCACCAAATTTACAATCATTCCGTCTGTTCATTTACTTGTAAGTTCAAGACACGAATCCTTTGACGAAAAAAACCTTTATTTTGGTTGTTTCTTGTAATAATTTTCTAACTCAGATACATAAATATAAAATATTGTGTAATGCATGTATAACAATCAATATTTTTTAGATAAACATTCCCGATACCATCAAAGACTCGTTTTATCGAGGAAATGTTTCCATTGGATTCAAAGATTCAGCTTTACAACCTTCTTCCGCTATGAGACATAGTTGTGAACTCAAAGAAATCCTCCTAGGACATAGGTAAAAGTGCATTATTTTTTATATAATTATAAATATGGCTGTTTATTTCATGTATTTTATGTTGATCATTTATTTTATATCTCTGTTTGGCTCTGTACATGTTATTCTGTACATGTTATACAAGTTCTTTTTTTTTCTAGCAACTGTAAATCCCATTCTTTTAATGTATACTGATGGTGGGCCGGATCATCGCCTGAATTATTTATCTGCCACAATTGCATTGATTACTTTGTTTCGAGAGTTGAACTTGGACCTTCTCATAGCCCTGAGGACAGCTCCAAGCAACTCATGGGCCAACCCTGTAGAACGAATAATGAGTGACTATGAAGATCGAGGATGTGCCCTTTTCTGCTGGAGGTTTTAGGGAGGCATTCAAAGCAACAACAGTTCCTCCAGACAGTAAAACGTATGTGGTAAAAAATTACAAAAAGGAAACATTGGAAAACCTGAATGCACTTCAGAAAACCCCTGAAGCACATGCTAGGAAAACCATTCTAATACATGAATTGGCAAAGTATATTGCTGATAGTCTAAGAGAATCATTAATAAAGAAGAACTATGATGGTCGTACATTTGCTTACACTGAAGCATCATTTGGAAAGATGTCAAATGAGATTATCACGATTGAAAAATTTATTGTGGGTGAGTTTGCCAAATATATAAACAATGATGGAAGCATAAACATGGATGTAAGAAATGATGCTGCAATGATGGCTGAAACACTTACCCATTTTTCGTATGTTAAGTCTAAAGTCGACATTCAAGGTTCAAACTGGAAGCTATTTGACTTGGCTATTTGACTATATTGCATCAGTTGGAAGCAACTTCGAAGGAACACAACTACTTTTTTGTATGGGTAACCTGTCTACTGAGGCACTCGAAAAAATTTTTCAGAAGCACATATGTAACGACATTTGTGCATTGTTGGAACTTGAAAGGTAGTTGTTGATGCGCGTGTAGTAAATGGAGATCAAGTAAAGTCATTTGAATGAAATGTTGATATGAATTTTATCGATGTTTTGACACGAATGCAATCAACTGCATTAGCAATATTTTTGTAGTAGAGTTTTGTTTGCGCTGAGTATCATATAGTGCACATATCTTCAGTTTTTTTGCACAAAAGCTTCTTTTCTGTGGATATATATTTGAGACCTTTTTTATCTTGATTTTCTCAGCTTTTCTGACAGATGAAAATGTGGGTATACATAGTTATGTTCAAAGAAGAAAAATGTACATGTAATATAATTACAATTGTATGTTCAAAAAACACTCATTATAAATCAGCCCAATTCACAGTGTATTTTGATGACAAATAACTTTGTACATATCTGTTAGAGGGTATATTTTCAGGTTCTTCAATAATTTCTTTGCATTTTGGCCGAATGTTGGCTTCTAAATACTCTTCAGGAGTATTGAGAATACCTGATAAGTGAGCTGCAGCTTTGATATCAGCTTCAACAATTTGAAAACCTGAAAAAAAGAAACTGCAACTATAACATCATAGTAACATTTATGTATTGAGAACTTTGTATGTAATTGTTTCACAGGCATCGTTCCATTTTGTGTTATATTTTGAAATATAACACAAAATGTTTACTTCAATTGAAGTAAACTATTTGTTGTTTTATAAAGCTTGAGCTGCAGTCCTCCAAACTCTTTACTGTTTTGTATAGGCTTTGTAATATATAATTTGGACAATAAATGAGGAAACATGAAAGAGTCTGCACAGTCTTATATCATTGCTGCAATTCTGGAGTCCATAACTATCAAGAAAGGCATATATATGATTGGGGATTCCATCTGCCACGATGTCTCCCTCTGTTTTCTGATCCTATGAGTGTTCCAAACAGTATCTTTGAATTCATCCAACTCTCTTTGAACAATAGGGATCATTACAAATGTTAGTATTGATCTAAAAGGTTATTTGCACCTGTTATGTTACAGTGGATTACTTACATTTTATTAGGTCAATATTTTAGTGTCCTATTTTGTGTGCAGAATCTGATATGTATATACAAACAATGGTTTGGTTCAAGAGATTTCAACACAATGCACTACCTGTCAATCTTATTGGTAGGATCATAATGTCTTTGGTCTTTCAACCATGTTAGTCCCACTTTGAAGAATTTTTCAAGCCGTTCATGTAGTTTTTTTCACCAGTGCTCAATCTAGAGTACAAAAAGCCATTATTAATTTTGAAATTGGCTAAATTTTTAGAGTATAATATACTGAAAATTTTCTTACTTGGTTGGACGTAGAAGGGCCAAATATCACAGAATCAAGTGGTTCATCCAGATCCCCTTGTTTACTTTGTGAATAGGCGTGAATTGTTGCCATTTTAGTGGTTTCTGTTCCCTTGTCCATACGTAAAAAATTTGGCAGCATTTTTGTCTACAGAAGATACTCAATGTACCATTTTCCAATTATTTCAGACTTGCTGTTTGAATTCCAAACTTTTAGCCATAAAATCTTTCTACTGGCACTATCAACACATCCGTAGACAGCTATAGGGAAAGTGGAGTTCTGATACCCCATAAGCTTGTCACGACCATCCAATGATAGAACCCAGTTTGGACCCTTTGTTGTAAACTGACCCTTAGTTTTTTTCTTTTTGTTCTCTGGTCGGCGATTCTCCAATACATCTGGAGCGAAATCAAACATGACATTGTGTACAAGATCTCATGGTACTTTTAGGCCATGCTTTAGGCAAACTTTCTGCTATATGGCTATATGGCTCTGTACCAAAGAAGCACCCCTAGTCCTTCAAGTTCTGCCTCTAACTCTGCTTTTAACTTCCTTTACAGATACAGCATGATCGGTATAGTATATTTTAAAGTGCCTCAACCTTCTATCTAAGCTGCGAATGCTCCACTTGTAATGAGGGTAGTCTCTTTTCAGAAAATCTAACATTTCATTGTGCTGCACCCTTTGGAGAACATATGTGTTCAAATCAGCTTTAAGAGAGATTTCATCCTTCCATTTTTGCGGAGTGTAGCTTTTTAGCGGAACCGAGCTTCTTCGGCAAGATCAAATATTGTCATCAAAGTACTAACAGAGAGATGCATTTCGGCTGCCGTAACTCGATGAAACTTCCTACAGGGTCATACAAAAAGTGCAATTTGGCTCACTTACATCAGATTTCCCAAGTAGAATTCACTCAGATAACACCTTGAATGCACGAGCAAAAACATTTTCAAAGTATGGCTTTTAGGCAAATTTTCCCGTTTCCACCGTACATGGACTGCTTGTGGATGGGAATAAATTGTTTGTTGATCTCTTATATTCAAGAAATAAGGTTTCTAAACTTTATAAAGGAGAACGAATGTCTGAAAAAACATTTTCGTAATATTTGCTGATATGACATCAGTAGAGCTTATTTAATATAGAAATGATTTTAATTTTTTTATTTTTTTGTTCTAAGGGGTCAAATTCCTCGTTTTTATGTAAGTGAAAGTGAAACTAATTAACACGGTTTATCTTGAAAACATGCTGCATAATGATGTCAATGTTGCGGAACAGCAGAACAAGAAAAGATGGCAACGAAGGATGAGCAAGAAGCGATGTCTAGTGAAGAGAGTGACGATGAATACTTTGAATGTAGCTCCAATGAAGAAGATGAAGAATACGTTGCAGGTTATTCATGTGAACCAGAATATTCGAAGGAAGAACTTCAAAAAATGGGGATTTTATGTAGTGGTGGAGAATCAGAGAGTGATTCGTCTGACAGTAGTGGGAGCGAAGATGACGATGGGAATTCTAGCAGACTAGAAAATATACACTGGTGTTCTTGCACACACTGCTGTATCATGCCATCATTAGTGGAGTGCAGATGTTGCAAGGAGTGTCCAAACCTACTAGAAGATAAATTGGATAATAATATGACATGCATAACTCAGCATGAAGAATTTGAGACTCTATGTCTCAATCGTGTTGTGTTGAATACAGCATTTATTCAGTTTAGAAGATTTAAAAATAATTTTAAGCTCGTCAAAAAAATTAATAACAAGTAAGTCAAAACATTTCTTTTTTTCCACAAATGTTCTGAAAGCTGTTTCTCGTTTCTCATATTTAACACGTGCACATGTACCGTATTTCCTTGTCTTTTACTAATTAATTAAAATGACCATATTTGGTCTTTTTTTTCTGAGACATATTAATATTGCTTTTTCTTTTACCTGCGCACTGGAACAGGTGCGCAATAATTCATTCATTGTTCGCTTAATTGATTAAGATCAGAGCACAGAGGGTGAGTGTAAAACAATTGCAAGAATGTTTTTTTTAACGATTTTAAGTCTAACAATAATGATAAAAATAATGATGATGAAATTGACCTAATGTATAAGTCGACACCTGACTCATTAATTATTCATCGTAAATAACTCTTTCACCCTCCTGCGCAGCTATCTCATATTTCATATTATGTTGTCTTACAATTCATTTAGACAACTTCCTTTCACTGCCTACCGTCAGTTTTCAGCATGGAGTCATCACTTCGAATCACTTGGCCGAGGAAACCGCGTAGTAATACTATCATGCGTTATTTGCCGAATAAGAGGAGAATTCCCTGCTGCCAATGACGATGACTACACTGGCTACAAGGAGTTCATTGAAACGCAGATTTGAAATGATCTCTCCATGAAAAGAATTTCGTGGACACACCTTTCTCAATGAACAAAGTTTTGTAAAAATTTAGTATGTGCATCATGATCTATTAGTGGATTAGTTTTAATAATAGTTCTTTATACTTGTAGATGAATTTCATAATGATGTTTGACCATTATAGATGACTATCAAAAAAACCTGACAAGATGTTATGGAAATAAGTCATGATGTGCTTACAAAATTCCGATAAAAAGTTACCGTGTATTTACTCGAATGAGCGCCTAGGAAACGCCTTGACAGAACGATATCATAAGGAAAGATAAACTGAAAAATGTTTCTCGTACATATTTACAGCAGGCAGTCATTAACGAGTTTTTTACTTTTTTTGTTGAAACTCTCTCTCTCCGTCCGTTGATCCAATATTACTTTAGGGTCAGGGCGTTCCGTTGGTGCAATATTTTCTGATGGGCTCCTTAACAATCCTTCCACTTCATCTATCCCGATGTCAATTTTTTTACCCTCTTGTTTTCTCGTCACCACGGCAGTTAGCAATGTTCGAACAAAATCATGTGACTTAGCCTCCTTGACTTCTTTCGGAACCCACTCTTTTGATTTTTTTGAAAACTGAAATTTCCATTTTCTGTCACCTACCGCTGCACTTCCTTGCTTACTTTTCTTCACAACTGCTTGTCTCCTATTCACATTTTCGTTGTAGTCCATGACGACCAACTTCACTCTTGCATCCATCACGTGGAGATCAAACTCTAACGACTTTGGAGCATACATATTCACAACAGAATGAAAAACTTCTACGCTCCCTGTGTGATACAGTTCTGTTAAGTGCTGCATGTCAGCTAAGTTGCGCTTATCTAAATCGACCGTTTCAAGCGCATCGTACATCCGTGAATTTTTTGTGATCCATTTTCGCTTGAGGGACTGCATTCGAGTGTACTTTTTGTGGCTACATTGCGGATACTATGGAAGAGCATGCTTAAACTTATGTTTATTGGTGACGTGGTAGAGCAATGATTTCCACATAGCTACAAGTTTTTCTGGATCACCTCCACATTCATCTGCGCAAAAACATAAGTGATTCGTCACTGCCTTCATCCATTCTCCCAAGAGTTTGCATCCTTTTCGCTGAGCCAATGGTCGCAACTTGGAAGTTATATTTTTCGCAAAATGCCATGGATCAAACTTGTGAATGAAATTTGGCTTGTTAATGCGTATCCATTTGGCCAGTTGAGGATTTCTATCTGTTGCCACAGTTGAAACCTCATAGCAGTCCTTATCAAGGATTTCAAGACAGCCAATGAAACCTTGCAACTCAAGTGGTGAAGAACCTTTACCTTTTACAGTTTGAATTGTTGTTGTTGCGACTATTTTCCCTGTGCTTGGAGCTTGACAAGAATAAGTGCAATATTTAGCACTTGTTCCTGGAGAGTCAAAACGACCATCGCCTAGTAACACTTTGTCTTTACCACGAGATTTTGCTCGAGCGGTCTCAATGGATATTTTGAACTGGTCATTGATTGTTGGAAGAATGAGTGACCTTTGTATCTTGTAAAAAGTATTTTGATTTACAAAATTCAATCCACTGAATTCGGCTGGCTTGCGAAAACCTTTGTATGTTCCTCCTACAAAAACATTAAATAAATAAAAAATACAAGCAAAACCAAACAGCTATAACACCAGTAAAGAAAATGAAAAGCAACTCACCAAAGAAAATTGATGCAGCAATCAGAAGGTTGAACAATGGCAATTTTCCAACCAACGATTGGCTGTCCCAAACAAATCCAACGTGGCCTTGTTCACAAATTAACTGAGCCTTCTGCATAGTACCAAGAAAAATCTTTCGAAAGGAGACACATGGAGCTCCACATTTTTCACATGATTTTTTGCATTGAGCCAAAAGTTGGTCGATTTGGCTTTCACATACCACAAATTTTTAAGATACAAGACCATTCCCTTCTTCGATTGTCACGTCATCATCTAAGTTGGACAGAGTCTCTGCTTCTGGTATGTATTCAGAGTCATTTTGATCAACAGCAGATTTTTCAGAAGATATCATGGACATGTTTAATTTTAACAGACTCTTTGGTTCGTCACGTTGAGATTTTTTTGGCGTTGACGATAATGTTATTTTTTCTATTGCTACTCCATCTATATATTAATAGCCGATTCTCTGTCTGTCTGTTTGTTCGTTTGTTTGTAAGTCACGCAAAATGGTAGATTGAGTTGTGAGCGAAATTATTTCTTTTTTTGTGTGCGACGTGAGTTCGAAGCATATACATTGCAACCCCAATCGAGCGTGACTTTTTTTGGCTGATGAACTAATAGGAATAACGTTTTGTTTTTATCATTATTGTTAGTTTTATATTCCACGTTGACTTGGCTTTCAAAACAGTACATCAACTAAATACAAAGAAACTAACTGATTAAACATTTTGGACAAAAAGCAGCAGTGGCAGAACGTGGCAGCATATGTTCGGTTTGCCACTAACTCTTGCCTGACTGTCTGAGAGGGGTGAACTTTTTTTTTGAGCAATCAAAATGTTAAAAAACCGATAGGTAAAAAAAGAGTATCATATCAAAACAAAATGTTGTTTTTTTTGCTTTTCTTTTAATAAATTAACTAGTATCCCGTGTAAAAACTTTTTACAGTTGCATTTCTCAAAACGACGCATCGCTCACACCCATGTCGAACATTTATAGAAATAAAAAGTTATCATAATCGGCGCTGTGCATACCACTTCTAATTTAGGGAGTGAAATATTTAACTTTTTTTAAACGGCTTTTCCTACATATTTGACGTAAGGCTACGCAGAGGCGGCACTATTTTTTAATCTAACGTCATTATTAAAATGTCGTAAGATTTCAGTTCATCGTGAAAAGAGAAAGAGGTGATTACGAAACATAAAATGTAGATTTTGACACAGACACAAAAAAACCTCATGTCACGATGGATGAAGTGGCTGCTGTATTTGTTGGTTAAGATGGCGCATAGCAAAGGGCAATAGGTGGGAATTTTGTTCTTACAGTCTTTAATGATAATGGGTGGTAAACAAAGCTGCCTTGGCGTGTAGTGAAAAATAAAAACGCCAAAGGAAATATGAATGATAAATGGAATTATACCTGCTAACGTTGCTTCTTTACTCCAATAAGATTCGATAGCATTCGTTATTTCATTAGTCAGTTCTTTACCAAACACCCTTCATATTACAATGTCGAATTTATATATTCTTTCATAATTAATTTTACCTAAAAAAGAAGATTTCTATTTATAATAAACCTATCATAAAAACATATTTAGCTACATATACGCACAAACAAAAGCAAACTAAAAGAACGAACGCAAACTTGAAGCAAAGGTAAGGGTAGGAACAGGGAATATTTATTAAAAGATCATGAGTTTAGCTTCAGCCTACCAAACAGTCAAAAAAGAAATAAAAGATATGTTATGAAGAAGAATAAAAACGCCATGTAAATGATATGCGGAATTATACCTGCTAATGTTGCTTCTTTATCCACTAAGATTCGATACCATTCGTTATTTTAATAGTCTGTTCTTTACCAAAACACTCAAGCATTTAGACTTGTTAAATTCTTTCGTAATTATTTTAAACTATATAAAAAAAAGAAGATTTCCATGAGCAATGAAAACCATATCATAATAAACAAAATGCTACACATACACACAAACAAAAAAGGAAAGCAAAATAAAACAAAACACAAACTTGATTTCTTATCCAAATCGGAAAGCAAACATAGAAAAAGTTATTAAATTATCATGAGTATAGTCCCAGCCTACCAAACAGTCAAAAATGAATTATGGAAAAAGACGAAAACAGTCTCAAAACTTTGATTTCTGATTCAGTTCTTCCGTGAATTTACTTACACTTGTTAATTCAATCTTTACGATACGATCTTTCTCCGAAAACGACTAAAACAATAAAATTAAAGATCTTCGTTTTAAAAAAAAACTATCTTCGTGTTCGTGAAGTTTTTTGTTTTTGTTTTTACTGCTACAAAATGATCGTTAACCAATTTCGAACGAATAACATTGCATTGCTTGCGCTTCTCCATTGACGTTTTTCGGCAGATTTTCAGTGCGAAACCAAAAAAGAACCAAATGGAGGAGCATATACTAATCGTGGATGTGCACACAGTACACTCAGTTACTCACTTTCTAAAGATGCCGTACTGAATTTTCCATAGAAACATTTCGTCCCCAGTCTTTTTTCACACTTACCAAGTTAAATGTGTTGCACACGATTGCGGATTATAATAAGTAGATTTCTTCTTATTCTTTTAATTGTTAAGCGTTCTGATTGAACGTTTTTTTATTCTATTTATTCATTTAGCACGTGCCTTTTTTCTCTCCTCCAGAGTGATCTTTTTAAGAAGAGAAACGACTTCCCGCTTACGTTTGATAGCACCCATGTTAGAGCGCGTAACTTTTTTAAAACAAAAGCTAATAAAAATTTGAAGTTTTCTCTCTCTACGTTTTGAGTGTATTGTTACACTGATAAAAGATTGGTTTTACCAGAGGTTGTGACTTCGAATCTGCTTCTGGTTGAACACAAATTGTACACGAGCCGTTTATAAGGAAATTTGACGTTTATTGATACAGTGTTACAGAGCAGTTGGACATGGGCGGCGAGCGACGCCGCCTTGGCGGCTATCTATATATTAATAGCAAATTCTCTGTTTGTTTGCTTGTGCGTTTGTTTGTTTGTAAGTCACGCAAAATGGTAGATTGAGTTGTGAGAGTGATTATTTTATTTTATTTTGTGCGACGTCAGTGTGAAACCATTGTATTGAGACCCTAATCGAATGCGACGTTTAGGGAAAATTATCTCGGTAACCAATAGGGATAACTGACGTTTTTTGGGGTCCGCGATGCAGGCCATAGAGTGACGAAAAATTTGGGTCTAATTTTTTTTGGGGACCGGTCTATGACGTCATCAAAATTTTGATCAAAAATATCTCCGTAACGGTTGGTCGAAGCAAAACGATCCCATACATTTTTTTGATCAGTTTTTCGACCTCTACAACATGGGCACACTTATTATTGCCAAATCCTTAATTTTATTTTTTTTGACCCCAACGCAGGCTGAAGGTGGACATTAGCGGCGAGCGACGCCGCCTTGGCGGCTAGTCTATATATTAATAGCCGATTCTCCGTCTATCTGTTTGTTTGTTTGTTTGTAAGTCACGCAAAATGGTAGATTGAGTTGTGAGCGAAATTATTTCTTTTTTTGTGGGTGACGTGAGTTCGAAACAAATACATTGCAATCCCAATCGGACATGACTTTTTTTGGTTGATGAACTAATAGGAATAACGTTTTGTTTTTATTATTATTGTTAGTTTTATATTCCAAGGACCACCGTTGCCTTGGCTTTGAAAACAATACATCAACTAAATACAAAGAAACTAACTGATTAAACATTTTGGACAAAAAGCAGCATTGGCAGAACGTGGCAGCATGTTCGGTTTGCCAGTGCATTCTAACGCTTGCCTGACTGTCTGAGACGGGTAAACTTTTTTTCGAGCAATCAAAATGTTTAAAAGCCGATAGGTAAATAAAGACTATCATAAAACAAAATGTTTTTTTTTTTTGCTTTTCTTTTAACAAATTAATTTCTTATTTTAATTGTTATGCGCTTCAGATCGAACGTTTTTTTTTATTCACTTTATTCATTTAGCACGTGCCTTTTTTCTCTCCTCCGGCGTGATCTTCTTAAGAAGAGAAACAATTTCCCCCTTACGTTTGATAGCACCCATGTTGACCCCAACGCAGGCTGAAGGTGGACATGAGCGGCGAGCGACGCCGCCTTGGCGGCTAGTCTATATATTAATAGCCGATTCTCCGTCTGTCTGTTTGTTTGTTTGTTTGTAAGTCACGCAAAATGGTAGATTGAGTTGTGAGCGAAATTATTTCTTTTTTTGTGGGCGACGTGAGTTCGAAACAAATACATTGCAATCCCAATCGGACATGACTTTTTTTGGTTGATGAACTAATAGGAATAACGTTTTGTTTTTATTATTATTGTTAGTTTTATATTCCAAGGACCAACGTTGCCTTGGCTTTGAAAACAATACATCAACTAAATACAAAGAAACTAACTGATTAAACATTTTGGACAAAAAGCAGCATTGGCAGAACGTGGCAGCATGTTCGGTTTGCCAGTGCATTCTAACGCTTGCCTGACTGTCTGAGACGGGTGAACTTTTTTTCGAGCAATCAAAATGTTTAAAAGCCGATAGGTAAATAAAGACTATCATAAAACAAAATGTTTTTTTTTTTTTGCTTTTAACAAATTAATTTCTTATTTTAATTGTTATGCGCTTCAGATGGAACGTTTTTTTTTATTCACTTTATTCATTTAGCACGTGCCTTTTTTCTCTCCTCCGGCGTGATCTTCTTAAGAAGAGAAACAATTTCCCCCTTACGTTTGATAGCACCCATGTTGACCCCAACGCAGGCTGAAGGTGGACATGAGCGGCGAGCGACGCCGCCTTGGCGGCTAGTCTATATATTAATAGCCGATTCTCCGTCTGTCTGTTTGTTTGTTTGTTTGTAAGTCACGCAAAATGGTAGATTGAGTTGTGAGCGAAATTATTTCTTTTTTTGTGGGCGACGTGAGTTCGAAACAAATACATTGCAATCCCAATCGGACATGACTTTTTTTGGTTGATGAACTAATAAGAATAACGTTTTGTTTTAATTATTATTGTTAGTTTTATATTCCACGTTGACTTGGCTTTGAAAACAGTACATCAACTAAATACAAAGAAACTAACTGATTAAGCATTTTGGACAAAAAGCAGCAATGGCAGAACGTGGCAGCTTATGTTCGGTTTGCCACTAACTCTTGCCTGACTGTATGAGACGGGTGAACTTTTTTTTTGAGCAATCAAAATGCTTAAAAACCGAAAGGTAAAAAAAGAGTATCATATCAAAACAAAATGTTTTTTTTTTTGCTTTTCTTTTGATAAATTAATTTCTTCTTTTAATTGTTAAGCATTCTAATCGAACGTTTTTTTATTCTATTTATTCATTTAGCACGTGCCTTTTTTCTCTCCTCCGTGTAAACTTTTTAAGAAGAGAAACCATTTTCCCCCTGTTTGATAGCACCCATGTTAGAGCGGGTAACTTTTTTAAAACAAAAGCTAATAAAAAGTTGAAGTTTTCTCTCTCTACGTTTTGAGTGTATTGTTACACTGATAAAAGATTGGTTTTACCAGAGGTTATGACTTGGAATCTGCTTCTGGTTGAGCACAAGTTGTACGAGCCGTTTATAAGGAAATTTGACGTTTATTGATAGAGTGATACAGAGCAGGTTGATATGGGCGGCGAGCGACGCCGCCTTGGCGGCTAGTGTCTATATATTAATAGCCGATTCTCCGTTTGTTCGTTTGTCTGTTACGCAAAATGGTAGATGTGAACTGCTAAAGAGAGTCAGCAATGTAAGATCACACATAAATTATTTGTTTTCTTGTGCGCGACGTCAGTGTGAAACCATTGTATTGAGACCCTAATCGAATGCGACGTTTAGGGAAAATTATCTTGATAACCAATAGGGATTACTGACGTTTTTTGGGGTCCGCGATACAGGCGATGGGGTGACGAAAAATTTGGGTCTAATTTTTTTGGGGGAGGGGTCTGTGACGTCATCAAAATCTTTGAACGATGATATCTCTGTAACGGTTGATCGTAGCGGAACGATCCCATACATTTTTTTGATCAGTTTTTCGAGCTCTACAACATGGGAACACTTTCGGTTGCCAATTCCTTAATTTTATTTTTCGTGAAGTCAACGCATGCTGAACATGGGCGGCGAACGACGCCGCCTTGGCGGCTAGTTTGATATAAATAAGGAAGCCATAGTTTGGTAGTGAAAAACACAGAAACAGTATTGATAAAACAAATTTATTATACAAAGCTTTTCGTAAGTTACTTTTTACATCTTCAGGTATTATAATTCTTAAAAGCTAAAAATACAAATTATATACACTGTTATTTACATTTAAAAGCCATCTTGGGGGTTTACGTAATGCCATTTTTAAACAGATTTAAGAAATGTATGTCTAATTGGTGATTTAAAATAGGTTTGTATCTTCTTATAAAAAATGCCTCAATTATCTTTCTTCTTTGATTGTTTAATGGAGCTTGGCAAAATATTTTCCAATTAAAGCTATGTCCCAGGTTGTTGATTAAATGCTTAGCGGGCTCTGAACTGCCCTTAGGATGCACATGCTCCGACCATCTAACTTCCACGTTTCGTTTAGTTTCGCCTATATAACAATCTCCGCAGCAGATTTTTCAGTAGGAGATATCATGGACATGTTTAATTTTAACAGACTCTTTGGTTCGTCACGTTGAGATTTTTTAGGATGCATGTTTGTTTGCACCCATGACGTCATGACATCCAAAATCACATGAAAGCTTAACCTCCGTCTGAGTTGACACGTCGCATACAGCAATAGATGGCGTAACTGTTTCAGAGGTAAATGATCCTGTGACAGGCTAAAAGTAATAATAATAATAACAATAAAAACAGTTTCAGTTTCAAATAACGCATAAATATCACGAAAAACTTTAGATTAGTGAGACTAATTTAAAAGCTTTCTTACCTTAAATACTAGATTCAGAAACTGCTATTTTGAATTCATGGAACTTCCCTTCTTCCATTCGAACATTCATTAATGCCCGTCGTTTCATATCCCTCATGGCTGGTGAGTTTTCTCTTGTATCCAGGAAATCGAGCAACCTATCGAAGGTAATTACATGAGGTGCTGGTGTTGTGTCATCAATATGATCCATCCACCGCTCTACTGCATGGCTTGGTTCCCCATCGAGACACCATCGAAGCGCGTTTGCCTTTGACTGGTTGTCCCATCCAGACGTGATCGCCATGAAGTCCTTTCTGAATTTCATATATGATAAGGTGAATGCGCCTTTAGATTTGCTACCATCATACTTTGGTAAATCCTTATATGTGAGCGTGAATCGTGGTACCACAGGTGCAGGTGCAGGTGCGCCACCGCCTCTCCCGGGTGGGTTTGCTGCCCTAAATATGGGTTAACTGTGTTGGCAGCCAGGGCATGATAGTCAGGAACCTGTGATTCACTCTTTTGTAGATATTGATGTTTTGGATGATATTCACCTTGCTGTTTGGCCTCAGAAACTGTTATGGCGTTAGAAGGGTGTTTTATAGTCTCAGGTACGCCATCATAATACCCATGCTGTAAATCGATGCTCCGAAAACACTTGGTTTTGGGTTGCCCTCTTATCATATTTATAGTATTAAGAGGCGAGGTCTGGAAGTCATCATCACTTGATTCGTCATCCCGTTGTGTTCCTGGTGGGTTATCAACAGTTGGACTTCCTGATGGGCTCTCCGATATCAGGATGGAAGTACCTATAGAGGTTCCGGCGTCGTGTGCCGCTGGTATTTCTGTAGGTACTGGTATTACTCGCCTTCTACGAATTGCTGGTGATGTCATGTCATCATCAGGATCATTCTCGCGGAGGGCCCTCATTTGAGCTTCCCAAGTTGCCCATTGTGTAGCGGTCATTCGTTTTCCTGCTAGGTCGAGAACCTTCTCCCACGTTATGATAGGTGCATTTCCAGTTGCCTGTATTTGATCGATTTGTTTTCTGCAATATGCTTTAAGCGTCTTCCACTTATTTTGGGTGTGACGTATCCTCCCAGGTAATCGATCAGTTAGAATCCGTTGCCATAATGCTCTGCCCACTTCTGGCTGGTCCTCGTTCATTTTGTCCCAAACTAATTCAACTGCTTGTCGTTCCAACTGGTTTCCTAACCGCGTGACTTCTTGTAAAGCGCGTGTAAGCTGTTCATTGGTTCGTTGATCAGCTTCAGCGAATCGGTCTTCTGCTTGTTTACGTTCCTCTTTGTATTTATCTAGAATACTTTGCTTCTCAAGCTCGAACTGCGCCAATTTATCCTTGTGCTCTTGTAGATCCGTCCTGAGGTCCGCAAAGTCATTTAATTCGTTGTTGAGATTGGTAATTAGGGTATCCTTTTCTACACATGCGGCACATGACGTTGCAGCAAGATCATCGATGAGTTCTGATTGTCGTTTCATCAGATCTTGATCTCTTCCTATCCTATCGTGCAGTCGTGTGATTTCAGCGACCGTCTCATCCACTTGACTTTCCAGGGTTGTAATTCGCAGGGATTTTCGTCGATCCTCCATTTGTACCTGGAATGATGTAGACGCTTGCTCGTCGGAATTCTGCTTTGATTCATCCAACTGCTGTTGTAATTGTATGAGCTGACCTTTCAATTCGTTTTTCTCATTGATGACCTTATCGAGTGTCTCCTCATCATCATCTCGGAGTTGTAATAATTGTTCCCGGTCCTTTTTGTATTGTTGCAGCAGACGCTGTGTAGCGTCTAATTGGTACTGGAGATCAGTGATGCGATCTTGATACTCCCCAATGTCATGGTTCATGGCTTGGTTTTCCTCCATGTGTCTTACAAGTGTGGATGTGAGAGATTCCTCGTGCTCATTTCTGAGATCTGAAATGAGGCTCCGGAGGTTTGTCACCTTTGTTTCAAGCTGCATGTACTTTTTAGTGGCGGTTTGCTGTTCCTGTTGCAGCTGCAAAACACGATCCTGTGCTTGCTCCAACAACTGATGTTCTTGCTGGAACTTTGCCTTATACTCGTTGGTCTTCTGAAGTTGCTGCTGTTGTTGTGCCATGGCCTCCTTCTGTCTTTGAACAATGGCACCTTTCTTCTTAGTCAAGAGGTGTAGGTTTTGATCCATGCCATTATTGCATTGCATGGGTGACACATACTGCGTGGTTGGTTGCCAACTGTTTAATTCTTCATAAACGTGTTTTAGCTCACTCCTTAGTTGTGTTATAGTGTTATCGTCATTCATATTGTCTTGTTGTCTTGCTTTAGTAAGTTTAGGGTCTGGCTATTCTTCTGTTCTTGTTCCAATGCAACAATGCGGTTCTGTGCTTGGGCCTTTTCTCATTCCAATAACCATATTCTTTTCCGGAGATCATCTTTCTCCTGTCTGGATGCTCGGTTTGACTTCAGCCAATCCATTTCTTCAATTGTATAGTTTGCATTGGTTTCAACTTGGGTTGTGTATGCAGTGCATATTGCATTTACGTAAGCACTGCACAACCTAAGTCGCTCTTGATGTGTCGCTTGTTCCCAATCTGTTGGTGAAACAGGAAGGTGATGCAAGGTATGAGTGCTTTCGAAGGCATCATATATCCAATTGATGAAGTTATTCAAAGGATCATCATCCCTGGTGATTGCTGATTCCTGAGTTGTAGTAACATCAATGAGTGTGGAGAATGCAAAGGTGGGTGTTTCCATTCCTTTGTCCCGTTGCCCTCGTTCCATTTCAATGCTTTGAGCTACCATGTCTCTGCATGCACAAGTACCATCCTTATGATACTTAACCTTCTCATATGGGACAGGATAATGCTTGAGCAGCGGATGGCTGATCCACTCACAGAATTCCACTGGTACCAAATCATGCTGGGTTAACATATGTCCAAGGTCACAGTCACAATCCTCGATAGTATACTTGTAACCCTTTATCACCACTTGCTTCTTGGGATGTTTTGGAAGTTCAGGTTGTTGTCGTAGCAAAATTTCGGCTGACATGTTATGTCTCTTCACCCATTCACATAACATCTGATTATAAAACTTTGCGGCGTCTTCAAAGGCATGTGTTATGTGTTGTTGACCTTTCATAGAGGTGTTAGATTGCACATCACTCTTCTTCATTGGTGTTATTGGTGATGGTCCGTTCCCCCTCATTAGTGTCATAGAAGGAGTTGTGGACCTTGGGAAGAGATACTTTGCGGCATCCGTAAAAGGTTCAGCCGCAGAGTCGTAAAAATGGAGGGCGTTGAATGTGCCATCCGGGCTCTGATGTGCCGCAGCCTTATTCTTATCTTTGCGCTTTTCCGCAGAGGTAACGTCCGCGGATTTTCTGATTCTTCGGTAGGTAAAGGAAGCATCCGCGGCACCGCCCGCCGCAGACTCATCAACGACTTTACTACCCTTGCTGGCGTGAACGTCCAAATCCGCAGGCGTGTTTGCCGCAGACTCGATTCCGCCAGTTCTCCTTCTTCGTACAGAGGAAGCATCCGCGGCCTCGTCCGCCGCAGACTCGTCCACGACTCTGTACCAAATCCGCAGGCGTGTTTGCCGCAGACTCGATTCCTCCAACTCCATCATTGATGACGTGAGTGTCCACATCCGCAGCTTTAAATGCCACAGACTCGACTACGCCACTTTTGTTACTGCTATCCTTACGTCGTCTAAATTGCCGTAGCTTATTTGTGACGGCTCGCCGTAACAATCCTCGTCGTAATTGATCAGATGGATGTCGTGTTATGAATCCCCTTGTTATTGAGGTCGGAAGCGTTCTTGACCCCATTTTTCCTTGTTTTACCATTTTTACTAGTTTTTGTGCTAAAATTTGCTGATGATCTAGTTGCTCAGCTAACAATGATAGTCCGATTAATACTGGCTGCATTCTTTAATGTTGACATTTGCGCATCTGTTATTGGTTCTTGCAGGTTACCGAACTTTCTGCTATCCTCAGCATTAAATGTGGTAAGTGTTGACAATATGGTGAAAAACTTTTTTCGCTCTTCAGGATGAATTGTTTTGTTCTTTAAATACGTTATAATGGCCTGTCGGAGACCATAAATGGATATCTGTTCCAAATTCAGGGTTTTCTCATCATCATTTCGTTCGTTAGTCAGTAAATTACTGAGCATCTGCACTTCCTTTTCTGTAAGGCGGGAAGTGCTAGGTAAAATGTCCCTCCTACCCGAAGGCATAGTGGAAGACACTGTACCTCGTTCCTTGCCGTCCGAAGACATACTGGCATCGGATTGATACGATTGCTCAGTCGCAGATTGGCTTGAGGGTATTTCCCAGCCTTCTGAAGTTATTGAAGATTTTTGTTCAGTCATTGATTCAGCAAAATCCTCGTTGGTCGTGGACCCGATATGTTAATGTCTTGATATTAACACCCCCTTCCTATTGTAGGTTAGTTACTCCTCAGCAGTGCTTCCTAAGGTCGGTATGCGGAATGTTCGACAGCCTAATATCACACCTGATAAATGATATAACCTGCTTCCGGCTTATCACCACAGAATAGACCAGATCCGGCTTTCTCCTATCTGTGAGATCTTCCTTGGGTTACTTCACTCGTTAACCCAGGGCATCCAAGTTACTTAAGTTTTATAGTTTGCCCTTGTGAGGCCTTAAGAGTGTATCCTTGTGAGATACCTTGGGAACTTCGTATTTACAGAATTGATCTTTATGCCTTGCGCTGCCCCACGTTGGGCGCCAGTATTGCGTAGGAAGTATAACCAACTTTCTTGATTTCACAAATCACAATTCTCCTACTCTCAATTAAGCAGGTTCGTAGGTAGGGGCTTTTACACCACAGAAGACAAATGAAAAGTCTATCGTTTACTTACAAAGTTTGTTTCTTTTCGGTTTATATCTATATATCCGTTTTAATAATTTTCCATTCTAATAATGTCCCTTTAATATAATATTATGACTCAACTAATAAACAAGCTTCAATCTAATATACTTCGGAGTGATCAATTCGTTGGTATAAAAGTTCTTTTCTTGCTAAAAAATTGTTATCTTCTTTAAAAATCATATAATGTTGTCTTCACAAAATAAAAAATGAGTACTAATGAACTATAAAAGCTTCATGTATATATACAAAATCATTGTTTACTTTACAAATACATGCTAAGAGAAATGTTCAAAGTTCGAATTTCCTTTTATGGCGTTATTTCGCTTCTTTCGTCTTGTTTACGTTTGTTTCGCTCATTACGTGTTGCAATTTCGCTCGTTCCCATGTCTTTTCCCACGTTACGTTCGAAACCTCTATTGATTTTGGCCGCTAATCTGTTTCGCGTGTCAACTTGTTGTGTCAATGTTGACATTTCAATCTCGTTTGTTCCTTTGTCTTGTGTGAGGACCGGATATAATCGCTTAAGTGTCACATTCCTTCCTTTGTTCAGTTTCATCATGTTATCGTTTTGTGTAACTTGATCGTTTTGTTTTTCACATCCGCGGCACTCGTCATCTGACATAACTTGGTTTCTCTTGTATTCGGATGTCTTATTCATTCGCTTGATTGTGTCCCAATTCTTTAAGTAAAACCTGTATTGTATTTGACTTTCTTCTGGCCTTAGATAAACTTTGGTTAATTGTGAGTCTTCAGGTCGTTCATTTTTGTTCATTCGTCTCGTTAGTGGGAGAAACTTTGGTTGCCTTTGATCCCTTGTCCAATTTTTTCGCAGCTTGTCGGCATCCTTACCCACAATTTCCACCCATTCAACACTTCTTACTGAATAGCATCCAGCGCAATTTACCCATTCCATGGTTTCCCCTTTGTCTACCATTACGTATCTTATCAGATCACTGGTTCGACATCTCGTACAATATGGTCGCCAAAGGGTGTGATCCTTAGGGTGTTTCGGTTTCACAGTTTCCCTAATCTGTGCGATTATTAAATAATTTCCTTCCTCGGGTTTCATTGCCTTCCCCACTTTCCTAATATTCTGTACTATGGTTACAAAAACTGTGCACCCTGAGAGGGTTATGGTCGTTGTTCGCAAAACGGTTTTTAGTTGCGAGCTCATGGACACATTTAGGAGTATAACTTCCAGGATAACCGGTCCCATTAATAACATGCTTGTCGCTATAACCTTCAAGATGCTTTTCCAATGTGACTTTAGAATCGTTTTAAGGGATTGTTTTGGCTGGGTCACATGGAAGATCGATTGCTGAATTGCTTTATAGTCCGCTTTCCTTTTATTCCACTTACCCAATATGCAGGTTACTACCCCAATCATGATGAGCGCTAGTAACCATACAATGACCAGGATGATTGCCTGGGCAGTTATACCTTCCACTTTGATTATAAAATAGTCAGTGACAATCGCTGCGCTTGTAAGCGTCACTATGATGAAAACCATTCCGAAAACTTTCCGGTATGTCATTCGTCTTCCGATTTTTTCAAAAGTCGCACTCCATTGTTGTAGCTTGCTCTCCTCCTGTTCCTTGTTTCCCTGGGTTAGCAGATTGACCTGATCGGAATATCGGTTTTAGTCTGTTTCCGATATCTTGATGCTTTCACTCCCATTCTGATAAGTGCGATAGTGCCCACCACCAGTATCACACCTGCGGTTCCTATCAAGGCGTAAGTGCCGTATTTGACCACTTTCCTAATGATATCCGTGACCGGATCGGTAACTTTCTTGATAACATCTAGCCCTTGTCTGATTACCTCAGTTATCTTATAAATCCACTTCGTGCCGTATTTAGCAATGTAGTTAATTGATGTTGACACGGCATTCCAGAATTCCTCAAAACCCTTGAGCAGGAAGTCCAAATTTAATTTGAGGCTCCACCATCGCAAGGATGATGCTAAAGCTTTGATATCCTTAACTACAAGCTCCTCCACCTGTTCAATCTTGTTATTAAGATACAGCATCCGGATTCCCAGTGACGTAATTTTGGCTGAGTTAATTTCAACCATCACTGCTAATTTGGCAAAGGCATCTTCCAACGCTATGCCGTCCTCAGCAGCTTGTAACCATGTGCACATCTGACCTTGATGATTAAGTCGCCGGCTCCGAATGTTTAGGTTGATTTCCCTAGTGTAATTCTGGTAATTGGTGATGTTTTCCTCAGGGATAGTGAACTCTATCTGATCCAAAAACACCCATAGCTGTCCATCCCAGTAGAATTCCTCAGGTAGCTTATCTTCGATAAAACCCCATTTGCCGATGATGTTATTTCGTGGGTCAAGTTGATGGATAAAATCTGCTACCCAACGAATCCGTATAATTTGTAGATTCTCCATTATGCTGATCGGTACCTGGTATGTCTGCATGACATTGTATGTGATGCCTTGTGCTGTCAAGTTGTAAAGCCTTTGCAGCATCTTAACAGTCTCATCGGTTTTCTTGATCCTTGCGTCATCATTGGTGACATTTATGAGTACCAGGAATATGTACCGTGCCTCACGCGTCTTATCCCACTTTACAGTGCCTATTAGTTTGTCCTGGTGTTCTTCAAAAATCACTGGTATTCCCTTTTCCTTACGAGTTCTCCAGGTTCGATTGAACAATATGGTATAGTTATCATTTACCCTGTTACACTGAAACTTCATTGTCAATGAATTGGTATTAATCCGCAACTCATCTCCAAGTCTTCGTCTGGTCTGTAACTTGTTGACGTGATCTCGAGTCGGCATCATAACTGGGTTTAATGTTAAAATGCGGATGAAGGGTATTGGTTCCCTGAGGGCTAATGATGTGAAGGTATCATTCTGGGATACTTGAGTTTGTGCTAGCCAAAAAACTTGTCCAATGGTGGTCAAGATGTAATGCTTCTCCCTATATGTATATATAGTGTCCCCTCGTTCCTTACCCTGCCATTGCCATTCCACATATGTGCGCTGAATCCTGATGGTGACGTAACCATGATTATATAACATGAGCGGATCTTTCTCTTGAAAAAATGCATTCTGACATTATATGTCTCCCGTCCTCCGTCAATAACTGGTATAACGGTGCTTGAGCCGTTCCTACTGATACATTATAAGGACTGATTACTTGGGCTGTCTTCGGTTTGTCGATTTTAGCATAATGTACACCCGTCGAGTTTGCTGTGATGTTGCACCATCCGTTTAACCCCTTAGCAATGATTACAAGTGCTATAGCGTGCCTCATTTTCGAAGGCCATATTGGATGAAGAACTGCGTTAGTGTTAGTGTATTCGTTTACCGAGTGTGCCCCACACTTCAGTAAGACGCCTTCTTCCTGTCCAGTTGGTTTGCCTAAGTACCAATATGCTGACGTCATTTTTCCTTTGATATTGACGTAATCGAAGCCCACGTGGTAAACATGCGGGTTGGAATCCGTCATTATGAGTTCCTCCTTCTTTATCACCACATCCGGTTCGATGCCAATAATGTCATATTGGACCCCTGTCATCCCCATTTTCTTTGGGCATAGATAATATGGTGCATATTCGCTCCATGATGTCGGTCGATACTGTCAGGGTGGCCACTCATACTGGAAAAACTGGAAAATACTTGAATATTGGTTAACAAAGGAAGAGTACAAGTGTTGGTTGGAGAAAAAAAGTGAGCATTCAGCCAGATGTAGATTATGTATGAAAGACATTAGTGTAGACAATATGGGTGAATCAGCCTTAAAAAGTCACATATCTACAGCAAAGCATTTAAAGTTAACTAAAGAAAAAAAAGAAGCCCAAAAAAATCTTTCGCTGCTTCACTTTCTACCAGGGAGCAAATTTGCTCCTGCACCAGTATCATCATCTACTTCAAAACCCCCAAGATTCCAAGATCTTTCCATACCGGTGGCAGTCATTTCGGCAGAAATTCGGTGGGCACTAAAATCTGTTTTGTCACACTTCTCATTACGCTCGTGCCTTGATCTCAATGAGCTTTTAAAAGTAATGTTTCCAGATTCTGAAATTAGCAAGGATTTCCAAATGAGCAAAACAAAACTTGGTTATGTTATAACATTTGGTATAGCCCCATATTTCAAAGAACGTTTGGTTAAACGGATGTTAAACTCTCCATTTTTCTCTGTCATGTTTGATGAATCACTCAATAAAGTATTTCAAGAAGAGCAAATGGATGTTCAAATACGATATTGGGATGACACAACCAATTTAGCACTATCAAGATACTCGATTCACAGTTTATGTTCCGTCCAAATGCAACCAATTTAGTTAATGCAATAAGTATAGCTTTGAAAGGCTTAGATGCCAGAAAATTGCTTCATTTATCAATGGATGGACCAAACACCAATTGGGCTGTGTTAAGTATGATCCAAACCAGTCGCCAGGAAGAAGAAAAACCTTCCATTGCTTAACCTTCAAAGTTGTGGGCTTCATGTTGTTTCAGGCGCTTTGCAGAGAGGCATCTCTTCTACAGATTGGGATCTTGAAAAGGTTTTTTATTAAAAGAAATTTTACATAATTTTGGACATAATAGCAAGCCTCACCTATGGGCTTTATCAGCTTTATCTTAACTTTTTTAGGTTCTTCGTGCAATGTCTAAGCTTTTTCAAGATTCACCAGCCAGAAGAGACCTTTATGTGAAGCTTGGCACTAGCACGATATTTCCTTTAAAATTTTGCCCTACTCGCTGGTCTGAAAACGAAGATGTTGCAAGCAGAGCTATTGAAACATGGTCTAAAGTCCAATCAGTGATCAAACATTTTCTTGGCCTCAGCCAGAGTGCTCGTCCCAAAAACAACAAGTCTTTTGATGTACTAGTGAAACACCATAATGACCCTTTTATGGTTGCCAAATTTCACGTGTTGAAAGAATTGTCCTCTAAATTAAATTCCTTCTTAATATGTTATCAGACGGATGCTTCCATGATACCTTTCATGTCAGATGATTTAAAGAACGTCCTAAGAAGTATTATGAAAAAATTTGTGCTTAAGGAAGAGTTGGAAAAAGCAAACACTCCCTTTAGGCTTATCAAGGTCAATTTAGATTGTACAGAAAAGCTGCTTCCTCCAGAACAAGTAAGTTAGCATCAATTAGAAAGGCCCTTTGTTTTTAGAATAACATTTTCTTTGGACAGTGTGATGATTCAAAGTCTCAATATGAACAGTTTTTGGATAAAACTGTCAAAATTCATAATGAGAAGTTCACAAAGTTTAACCAAAATGTTGATCGTGTAGATCAGTTTTTGGGCATTTATCTGAATAATGTCAAAGAATTTCGAAGTTTCTGGTTGATTTGCAAGCTCGTTTTTGTATTATCTCATGGTCAAAGTCAGGTACAACGAGGTTTTAACATCAACAAAGATGCCCTTGCTGTTAACATCGAAGAAGATTCTCTCAGGGCTCGTCGTATGATATACGACGAAATGATGTCGTCTGGAGTTTCTGTCTCTGAATTTGTCATTGAAAAGGGATTAATCCAGAGTTGCAAATCTGCTCACTCAAGATACATTGCGAATTTGAAAGAGAAGAAAGATGAAGAAACCAACCAAGCAACGTCAAGGAAAAGAAAATTACTAACAGAGGAACTGCTAACAGTTAAACGAAAAAAGATGGAGCTAGAAACTGTTGTTGCATCACTTCGAGCAGATATCGAAAAATTCTCAATCGAAGCAGGTGAAAAGGAAGATTTGGTTGAGATGAAGTCCCTTTTAATTAAAGCGAACTCCTTCAGGGAGGCTGCTAAGCAAAAATCAAAGACCATTCAAGAACTTGAACTTGCTTATCGTAAACTTGAAGATGAAATAAAGGCAGTATAGGCTTTGTTGACACTTTTTGTTTGCTTATAATGTAGTTAGTTTTTCTTCTATTAGAGAGATACTAGTATCCCGGGTAAAAAATTTTTACCGAACTTAACTTCGAAAAGAATGGATCAAAATCGCCTTTCCCGTGAACGATCCCAGTGACGAAAAAATAAATCATAGAATCGCAACTCAAAAACATCCCAGGCGGCGTCGCTCGCCACCCATGTTCAGTATACGTTGCGTTGCAAACTTTAACTCGTGTAAAAGTTTCTACAGGCATTAATTTTTTAATTCATTTCTTACATTCAGAAGATTAAAAACAGAAACAAATAGCAACATGGCTCAGAATAATATATTTATATGCAGAATAGAAGTAACTTTTATGTAAAAAAATGGCAATATATAACACAGAACTGTTTAATCAGACATACGAAATTAAACATTACAAAATGTTAATTCAAAACAAATTGATACCTTCCAACTTTTTCTTTTGTTCCAAAGTTACTACTCGACTAAAACCATTAATGAATTTTTGAAATGATATGTAGTCTGTTCTTCCCAAAACCATCAACGTCATGATTAAAACCATGAATTTCATTTCTTTATGCTTTTTTTATTATTACCTAAAAAATTAATACTTGAATTGTAATACCGAAAACCTAATCATGCTATAACAATATTGAAATAAAAAATAAAACAAAAAGAAAGAAAAAACAAAAAGAAAATTCAAGTACGCATTTATCCTAAAGATAACAATTAAAAACAAAATTTGGTCTATAAAGTCAACCGATACTGTGAGTCAATACAGGTTCACTCAACACTGGAGCTGAACAGAATAAAGACTTTTACCTGGCATACACAACCAAACATCAAATTAATCAAAATAATTGAAACAACAAAATGCCCTACTTTGACCAAAACCATAATTGAATACCCAGAAGATATTAAAAGCAACAAATAAAAACATAATGCTAAACTTATATACCTAGCAAGTATGTATGTAGCAATTAATATACCCCAGCAATGCTTCTTTTTTGTAGTACAATCGCAATGAAATACATAATCCATTCTTCTCTTAAATAACCTTCTCAACATACCATGTGTTTCATTTATACATTTATAAATTTCGTTTATAAATAGCTACACTTTTTCTTTTCTGACCTAAAAGAAAAAGATTTCATTCAGTAAAGAACAGCTTCAATACTTACTACTACTGCAACCATATTTAAGCAAACCAAAACAAAAGGCATAAATGGCTGGCAGAAAGGCAAGCATCAAACATCGTCAATAGATACAATTTGACAGCATAACACGTTCTCTACTTCCACAGCCATGAGAAAGGAAAACAGTCATAGTTGTGGGACCATTTTTAATTGATCTGTAAATAAATAATTCAAATCAAATCTTCTTTGCTAACTATAAAAATAATAATAGCGCGCGTTACCAAAACAAATTACTCTCGTCTTCGATTCGACTAAACGAAAGAACTCATATAATAAGATATCTGTTCAAAGCTATAGTATTTAATCTTTCAAAACTAAATTAAAACCATTCCTTACTGTGTAAATAAACATCATTTTGTTCTGCATTTCTTCACTACACTTTCTTCTGTATAGCGATATTTGATAACTAAAACGTAAACAAACATTTAAATACATTTAAATACAAATGCATATACCTAACTTGTTCTTTTATGAAAATAAAATAAAAGTTTTATAATAATACCTTTTGTTCGTTCGATCTTTCTGCAGCTAATTTTTAAAAACTTCACTGCACTTCTTCTGTATATCTAAACAAACATTGTAAACAAACAACTAACTCACTTACACGTGCTACCCGATAATAAAACGTTTTATAATAATAACAATACCTTCGTGCATACAAACCTGTGTTTCTTCGTCAGTTCTTTCGTCGATTTACTGCCTAAAACAATCAAATTTAAATTAAAATATTCGTATACAAAAACAAACACGTCTTCTTCGCGAAGTTTCTTGCTCACGAAATGATCGTTGACAAATTTCGAACGAAGAAGATTGCATTGCCCGCACTCCTTCAAAGATGTTTTTCGGCTGATTTCCACTGCGCAAACCAAAAATAACAAAACCAAGGAGCATATACTAATCGCGGAAAATCAAAAAAAGTGTTCTCGCCTCTACGTGGTTTTACGACAAAAAGGGAAAAAATAAGAAGGGTTTGACCGTGAAAAAAAACCAAATATGTCACTCTCTAAAATAAAAGTGTGACACACAACGCGAATTAGTATAATAAGACTAGTATCCCAGGTAAAAACTTTTTACCGAACTTAACTTCGAAAAGGATGGGTCAAAATTGCCTTCCCCGTGAACGATCCCCGTGATGAAAATTTCAATTTAGGAATTGGAAACGGAAAATGTAACCATGTTGTAGAGCTCGAAAAACTGATCAAAAAAATGTATGGGATCGTTTCGCTACGACCAACCGTTGCAGAGATATCGTCGATCAAAGATTTTGATGACGTCATATCCGCAGTACCAAATAAAATTTAGGCCCAAATGATGCGTCACCCTATCACCCGTATCGCGGACCCCAAAAAACGTCAGTTATCCCTATTGGTTCTCGAGATATTTCCCCAAAAACGTCGCGTTCGATTGGGGCTGCAATGCAATGATTCCCCGTGATCATAAAAAAACTGACGTCAAATGATGCCACGTGCTTTTGGAATGATCGTGAAAAAAGTGTCTCTCGCGTCTACGTGGTTTTACGCGCACATAAGAGGACGATGACCGTAAATTAAAACTAAATATGTCACTCTCTAAAATAAAAACCGGATGCACAATCGCGAATTAGTATAATAAGACTAGTATCTCGCGTAAAAGTTTTTTGCGACTTTAATTTCGAAAAGAATCTGCAGAAATACGACGCGTTCCCGTGTGCAAAAGCCCAGTGACGAAAATTTCAATTACGGAATCGGGACTGGAAAGTGTACCTATGTTGTAGAGCTCGAAAAACTGATCAAAAAAATGTATGGGATCGTTTCGCTACGACCAACCGTTGCAGAGATATCGTCGTTCAAAGATTTTGATGACGTCATAGCCGCAATAACAAATAGAATTTAGGCCCAAATGTTGCGTCACCCCTTCAGCCGTATCGCCGACCCCAAAAAACGTCAGTTATCCCTATTGGTTCTCGAGATATTTCCTCAAAAACGTCGCGTTCGATTGGGGATGCAATGCAATGATTCCCTGTGATCATAAAAAAACTGACGTCAAATGATGCCACGTGCTATTATACTAATCGTGAATGTGTCTTGCGTGGGCGAACTGCCGCTATATGACCACGATTAAGAAGATTTTGACCATTAAAAAACAAAAAAACAAACACTCTCTAAATTAAAAGTGGGATGCACACACGCGAATTAGTATAATAAGATGATACAACTGTCTGGCTCACCATCTCGTTTAAATGTTTTTCTGCATCTAATTCTCTATAGTGAAACTTTTAGTTGCTTGAGTGAGAATTAGTTTTAAAATTGTTATTCAAAAAGCATTTAGTTCACTTTGTTAGATTTGTTTAAATTTGTAGATGATACTTTCACCTAGATATTATTTATTCCTTCTTGATAGATGTTATTATTTAGTTCATATATGATGCTGAAAAGGGTGTTTTCACATTGTAAAAGATTTGAGGTCTTATTTCTTCTCTTTTTTTTTAATGCATACTAAAAACTACAACTGCTGCCAGCTGTCAAGACTTAAGATTGAATGATTGATCGTATTGTATCGTACATAAAGCTTAATTCTAAAAATATACTTGTAAATGTACTTGAATATACTTGATTTTGGATCCCAAAAATGAGTGGCCACCCTGACTGTGAATCTCCCTTATGGGTACGTAATCTTCCGATGCAGTCTGCGCATCCCCACCAATCCCTCCGTTAAAGACTTTTTTCTAAGTCATAATCTTGAACACTTTTCGCTTTAGCCGTACTCCCAACCGAGTTGTGGTTGGCGAGTATGCTGTACCCACTTTATAATCAAATTTTCGGGACATGTGGATGTTGTGTTTGCGTAGTTGGACCAATATAAAATTCTGTCCCACCTGCTTCAATCCATAATGGAACCCTATTAGTGCATGGGTTGTGAGGATATAAATCTTATCCACTGATGAGCTAATGTTAGCCCTCCTGACCTCGTCCCATTGGTCATCCCGATAAAGTTGTATTTTGCTTTCACCTGATTCACATGTTCCATATCCATATGATACACATTCATCCGCCTCCTGTTTGGGTCTCTTCCATGCTGGGAATTGGAGCTGAGACACATACAGAGGGTGTAAATTCCTATGGATAATGCCCGATAATATGCTACGAATGATATTATTTTTCCACTCGTAATGGCTGGTCGTTTTCCTTTTCCATTGCCATACATACCCATATTGCCTGTTTTGGAGCGGTTCGTGTTGGTAGGTGAGCAGCCGTGCTATCTGTGGTCGGAGTATCGCCACTGCTTCCGTTTGGTAAGGCTTTGACGCGCATTTCCAGACAGTGTGTGGCTTGTACAGTCTGTTCTTTTAGATCCCGTTTGTGATTGACATGTCAACCATATTTCTGGGACTTCGTAGTTGCAATTTCCGTCCGAATAACCCATTGATAAGATGAACCGTCCATTGTATACCAAAGAACCGTAACTTGACCCCAAGGGAACAAGCATGTGGTCGAAGTGCCGTTACACACTGCGCATGCTGGGTATTGGGTATTTCCCCAGGTGGCAGATCCTGGATATAGGTATTCAGCTGTCGCATTGGATCACAAGTATAGTTGAGGACCACCTGTTTTTCTCCAGATTGCAATTTCTGTGATAAGGTTACTTCTGCTTGTGTTCGGGGCGGAACTTCAATAAATATGTGATAGAAGCGGTTGGCAGTTCGGCGAAATGTCGCATTACTTGGATATGTCAGAATCCGATCCTGTGTCTGGCATTTGACTATCAAGTGGTCATGCGTATGATTAACACTGACCATGTCTTGGTATGGTAAAAAGAACAATTTCGTGAAGTCCATAATGTAGACCTTTACTCCATTGATGGTCATTGACTTAAGCGTTCCAATGTCATTGCTTGTGTCCTCCATCCAACAGTTCATGAAGGGTATATTGGACTGTATTCCTTCCCATGCCAAGTTTTGTGGCTCTATTATGCGCTCGTTGCAACATGCCGCTGCCTGCACCCCTTGTATTTCCCGTCGATACCGTCCTATCTGCCGTATTGGTATGGCATCATAATCTGTGCAGAAAACCTTAGTAGTCGTTAAGGTGACTTCTGATGTTGAAGTTATATTTACGAGAAGGGTTCGATTGATTGTCCTGGTCTGATTGGTCAATACGGTTACATTCAAGGTGGTTGTAGCCTGAAATGTATTTGTGACGTTCCAGGTTGCGGTTACCGTCGCGGTAACTACCATTGTTTGGTTTATCGTCTGCGTCCGATTCTCATTGTTTATCCGTGTCTCATTTACCCTTAGTACTGTTGTACTGTTAATGGTTTGCGTGATGTTCTGAGTTTGGTATACACTGATTACTCGTGTACTCCTAGTTGGGCTGATTGTGTGTTCTGGGTACCGTTGCATACATGCTTGAAAGCACCGTAATGGTGAGTTGAAGTAACACCCAATTGCCTCTCGGGTACCATTGGAATACATTCGTGTCTTATCCACAGCACATGTTGCGGTCTCTGCTATCATCGTAACGTTCAAATCGTTTGTTACTTTCGTGATGATGGGTCGTATAAGTGCCGCATGAATACGATCCGCTTGTTGAGCATAATACCTGTATGCTGTGTTCTGATCAATGCAATAATCACCGATGATTTTGACATTCATCGTGTACACGCAGTCTGTCATATTTGTTAGCGTATATACCGTGGTCGTCAATGTTATACACACATTCCTGGCACCGCTGAGCTGGTCATCTGATCCCATTGCCCATACAGTTCTGTTGGATGTTAGGCTAAATAACATTGTCATGTGATGTACCCATTCAGTCAGGTTGGTTCCCGTCTGCATCCTTGTAAAACAGATGGTTTGTCCGATATGTGTCGGCTGCAGCTCCACCCTAGGAAGGTTGTTAGGGTGTAACCATCGTGTCACCTGAAGTGAGTACACTGATTGTCTGACTTGGAATGGTATTTCAAGGATTACCTTCGGCTTTGGTTCCCAGTTAAGCCATTGCTGTAAAATGTACGTGTCACCATTCCTGCCATACAGAAGGTATGCCTGTGCCTTATTTTGCTGAATAGGCATGACATACATGGAATAATTCCCTATTTTCTGCATGTACGATCCAAAATGCACTCGGTTGACCACTGTCCATATGTTGTTGAGCCATGGTCTTGGTAGGTCATTAGCCGAAAAGCTAACTAACTGTTCAGTGACTGTTCCATTAGGCGTGTACCCATATTGAAACTGTTGACCGGCCGTACCGGTTATCAGTGATGAAACTGTAACGATGATGTAAAGCATTGTACACCAATTGTTATTATTCATCTTAAACGTACCATGGGTTGCCTCAACCGGCTCATGTCGCACTTTGATTTCCGTTCGATATCGTGGGCTAGATGATGCATCGTTGATTGCCCTTTGTGCCTGTTCCAAATGGCTCCGTCTAAACTTGTTCATTGGTTTGGTTGCAAACTTCTTGTAACTAGTGCCTGAAATTCTAAAGGAATTGGGCTCAATTTTGGTATGCTTGGTATACCCAATCGTTCTTGTAGTGTGGACATGTAATGTTGCATGTAGTCTTGGTGTCGAATGGAACATCCGTACGACAGCATTCTTGATTGGCCATGGTTGCGTACTGCATCCAGTCGCAATTTCTTCAGTGCTACTGGATGCTGCAACTCTGCCAGATTACTTCTCGTTGTCTTATGATCTAACACTATCCATACCTTGGACATTGTACCACTCTGATAATGGTTCCATAGGGCCATTGCCCATAGTGCATGCCTTTCATAACGGTTCATATTGTACCCTTGGTTATATTCCAAAATTATGTCTGCCATTGGTACTAAGTGTTGTCCCAAACATTCCCACGTGATTTTGCCATCCCTTTGTTGTTCGCCTCCTGGCGGCCAGGCGAGCGTTCGTTGTAATATAAGTGCAGAGGATTGATTGGCAGTGACGGATGTATATGCGAAGATTTCCCGCTGTTTGTGCCAATCTGCAGGCGTGCTCTCACACACTTGAGGTCTGTCTGGTGCTCCCCTATTCATTCTTTCCGTATCACCACGTGGTTTCCTCTTCTTTACCCAAGGGCACACGCTGCTGAATTGTGCTGGTAAGAGCAAGTTTTGTAGTTCTGATGATGTCTTGCCGTAAAGTTCTGAATATACCCCATGTTGATGTATTCCGGATCATTGCCTTCCCTTAGAACTGCATTCATCTCTTCCTTTACCACCTTATTATCGAGCATAATGTATGCCGGTTGGGTTGTATCTGTATTATACTGGTCGAGCAACGCCTTTGCCCATAACACATTTCGCTCGATACGGTTGAGTGGGTATCCTTCATTATGATCGAGGATGATGCTGCGGGTCGATACGGCGTGTTGAGCCTTCATTTCCCATTGTAGGTGAAATACATCTCCCCCTTTCGTTGTCTTCCGATGCGTCGTTCGTTGCATAACTAATGCAGTACATTCCCTCTTCGTAACTGATGTGTAGATTTCCAATCGTGTGTCAATGTACCGGATTTGTGGGGGTCCAGGATTTAATGCTTCCCCACCTGTGGAGCGTATCTCTTCCTTCGTAACCGATTATCCACTTGTTGGGCGTTCCCCGAATTACCTGCTTCCCTGGTTGGCTGTGGGGATACATGCCGTTTATATTGTACTATAAACTTCAACAATCGGTCTTGTAGTTGCCTGTGTTGTGCCTTATAAGTCTCATATTGGTCACGCAATTTGCGCCATCCACTGGTGTCGAACCTGGAGTTTTGGTTCCGATAGGATGCGTGTCGGTATAGATCAACCTGTCGACGAGTTGGGTTCTGGCATGCCTCCATATGGAAATGCATCTCTACTACCCATGAGCCGGAAAGATCTGTATGAACTGGTGTTGTTAATCCCACCACCATGAGATCATCCCTTGGCATGATAACTCCATGTGGGACCATTATTTCATGAAAAAGCTCCGCAGGAGGTGGTGCCGGGAGATTACTTGGTTGCATAAGCAACATCGTGTCATAGTCTGTGAGTAACTGCTCCTCTTCCAATGTCCGCTCCCCATTCCGCTTAGTTTGAGCTTCTCGTAGTTTCAGCTCCCATAACTTCGCAATCCTCTGGGTGGACTTCACCATGTTAGCCAAATGCAGTCGAAAGGCATTTTTGTGAGCGTCCAAAGTTTGCTGCAGCTTGTGTTTCATTCGATTGAACAGAAAAGATCGTCTATCCGCAATTGTTCGCCAAGCTAGTGACAGTGTTGGCAAGTCATCCAAGAATTCCACCGGAATCGTGATGCTAATGGGTCCTGGAGTGGATGGTTCGCCATCTTTCAAACTCCTCATGTCCTTGTCAAACTGGAACCCATAATGCTGGGGCGGTTTGAGGTTCTGGATTCTATGTCGTAGTACGAGTTCAATTCCTCTAATCTGGTCAGGCGATTAAGGATAGTCTCGTCATTTACTACCTGATTAATCGGGCTGAGGTTGCTGCGTTGTGACTGGTTACCATGCTTCTGGAGTCGCCATTGCTCACTCTCCTGGAATTCCCGTCCAGCGGGCCCTGCTACTTTCGTAGATCCGCAAGGATTGGAGCGTTTGGTGTTTTGTTCTTCAATTTTCCGTTGAGCATGATCCGGTGTTATGCCATGAGCAGTAACCAAGGGAGTTTCAACGTCCACAATCAATTCCTGATTGTAGGTTTTTAGTTCCACAATGATTCGCCCTTCAAAATGTGCCGGATAATATTTCGGTTGCATCTCTATACCCGCTACTGCTAGTATTGAGGCATTTAGGACCATGATAGCCCTGCAATCTGGGTTCTTAATCTTGATTTTGGTGTTGTTGGTGTTGTTGTAAGTGTATCCTTTGCGGGAAAAAGATAATGTAACCCGAGTGTTCCAGGCTGTACTCAGGCATCTTCACATTCCTAGCCTGTGTACTAAACACTACTTGGGCAAATTCCTTTTCCTCTGCTACGTGATGAATTACAGCTGAAATGTCAACTTCATCGAAAAGCTGAGAGAAAATATCTTCTTGATAGGATCTCTTTTCCCCTATCTTGCCAATTACACCAGTGGAGCCAAGCCCCCTCACACCTTGCTCCGTCTTTGCCTCGGTGAGAGTCGTAACTTCCTCCACCACTGGTGTTCTGACGCATTGGAGAACCAGTTGAGCGATTTTATCGCCAGGTTTTACCGAAATTGATTGATCATTAAAGTTTCTGATCATAACTGTTATCTCGCCCCTATAACCTGGGCTAATCGTTCCCCCTTGGACCACCAGTCCCTTAGCCACATTTCCTTCTGCAGGGCGTACGTCTGCAAAGGTTCCGGTTGGTGGCTCAATGACCAGTCCAGTGTTGATTCTGGCCAGGCCATTTGGGATCAAAAAATGATTGGTAGGTGAAACGATGTCGTAACCAACATCAAGCGCATGTTGCCGTTGCGGTATTTGGGCATTATCCATAACTCTCTGGACCTTGAGGATGTCGTCTTGGCCAATGAATTGTATTGCACGTCTTGCTTTCATTGATTCCCCTTTTCCTTTATTGTGGTCACCGGAGATATTCAAATGCTCCGCAATTGTTTTTGGGGGTTCTATGTCAACAGGAATGCCATTTTGCGTCCGCGTCTGGTAAGGCCCACCGCGGTGTTGGTTGCAAGTCATCAGATCGCAAAAGGGCATCTGCTAGGTACTGATGAGCGCCTTCCAAGTACCATATGTCCCTTATCCCAGCTTGTATCAACATTGCAATTGCTCGCAGACGTCGCTGGTTCATCTGAGTCGAAGCATTGATTGTATTTGTAAACAGATTAATGAGTGGCATATGGTCGGTTATAATGATTACCTTGGTCCAATCTATTCTGAAATAGGTCTCTTTGTATGCCAATAGGATTGCTGCCAGTTCTCGGTCAAGGGTGGATTGTCTGATGGTGTTGGACTGGAATGCACTTGAGCCCATGGCAACAGTGCGCCCCTTCTGGAAGGCAACATATCCGGCCGCAATGTCACTGGCGTCAGTGAATATGTACGTGACTAGAGGTTTTCCACTATACTTTCGTTAACATCCTTAGTAGAATTCTTCAAATCGTATCCAAGATATGTCACGTTGATCATTCCGAACTGGCTTTTCCGCATGTTCACCATCAACCCCTTGCTATGCAGAAAATGCAACAGTCGATTAGCCTCCTGAAAGCACTCCAGTACTGATCTCAGCTTCTGGATCAAATCATCGATGAATGATTTCGTTGAACTGTGAATCAACATATCTATGATACCTTGCACGAGCATGTCGGTTATTCCCTGGTCGAAATGACCTGGGGATCCATGCCATCCCTGAGGCAACCCCGTTATTATGTAGGTTCCCTTGTGGGTAATAAATGCTGTGTGAATTTGACTCGCCTTGGTTATTCGATGATTGTAATAACCATGTCTTAAGTCAAGCTTGTTGTAGACGTATTCATGTTGAGGATCATGGTTCTTGCTTAATTCGTCTATAACACTGTCCACTGATTTCAACGAATTCGTGCCCATTTTGCTCTTCTTGTTCAATTCCTTTAGATTGATAACCAAGCGGATTCCCTGATTATTTTCCTTAGGAACTGCGAACATTTGTGCACACCCCGTGACTGTTCGTGTCTTCTTGATGTATCCCCATGCTTCCAATTGATCCAGTTCCCTCCCGATAGCTTCAGTAAGGGCGGCTGAGGTCTTGATATGTTTGTTCCGTGACAGGACCTGTCCAGGCCATAGCTCTATAGTAACTTCCGGCAATTGGCATGGTGGCATGTTCTCTGGTCGGAACTTTTCTTCCCACCCTTGCTTCCATTCAGGGGTGAAAAGGAGTTTAGCATCTGGGTGTTGAGTGCCTTCCATCGGGCGTACCGGCTTGTTATATAACAACGGTATTTCATCGACTGGCTCTGGTATAACATATTGCTGGATTTCCTTCTTCTGAGAGTCGGAAAGGTTATTGCATTGGTTTAATATGTTATGTACCACGTGAGTCTTCTTGTGTGATCGAACTCTTTGTGCTTTTATTGTTTTTCTATCCTTATCAATCAATTCCCACGTATCATTACCAATCAATATTCTCAAGTTGTTGTGGCAGAAGAAATCTTCGCCCAGCAGGGTGAAGTGGACTTTCCCATCCACAATAGCGACATCTGCAACTTTAACCTCTCGATCTCCTATTAGGATATTGAGTTCGGCTACGCCTACAATGTTTAAGTCGTGTCCCGTAGCGCTTTTCAGCTCGATGGTTCGGTCGTAATCTACTGGTAAGCCAATCTTCTTAGCCACTGCTAGGGGCATGACTGTCTTTGCTGCTCCAGTATCCAATAGGGCCACAAACCTCTTCTTGCTAGAGGCTGTGAAGACCATTATTGGTTTGGTTTGCAAGGCTTCAAGTTCTTCATTTTCTAGTGAACCAATTGTGATGGAGTTGATAGTTCCTCCTGACCGCTGAACAGATGCTGATATCTGATTTTGGGCCAGTTGTGTGAAGCAGACCTGGTTCCCGTGATCTATCCTGCATACCTGGCATCTTTGTGACTGTGGAATTGTCGTCATTGTGGGCTGTTGGATTGTGTTGATTGTGGGTTGTTGGATATTGTTAGTCGTTGGAACTGCAACTCTTGCGTTGGGGCAATTTCTGGAGTTGTGTTTTTCCTGACCACAATTGTTACATGACACTCGTGGTGCTCTTGGTTGTTTGGGCATACTACATTCATTAGAGAAATGCCCAGGCTGTCCACAATTGTAACAAGTTACGTTACCCACAAAGTTTTGCCTCTGTGGAGGTGTTGTTTGCTGATTAAATTGCCGTTGCTGTCCTCCACCTCTATGCTGATTAAATTGCTGTTGCTGTCCTCCACCTCTGTTCCCTCGTCCTCTGTTGCTGAATCGCTGACGTTGCTGTTGATTCTGCTGTTGATTCTGCTGTTGAGGATTCGTCGGGTCTTGGTTGAACTTATGAGCATTTTGCAGATTCTGGTTACAATCCTTTGTACTATGGGTAACTGATTACGGGTGGTAAATACACATGGGGTTGTCTTCATCTGAAGACGAACTTGAGGAGTCTTTATCACCCTTACTATTCTTTGCCTTCTTTTTATCCTTACTTTGTAGCTTTTCTTTGTGCTTTGCCTTAGGCTTGGGATTATTGTCGTTGGTTTTCTGCGGAGGCTTTTCTTTCACCTGGTTAACTGTGTCCGAACCTAGGATGGTCAATGCCTGTAAAATGGCTTCTGCCGACATATTGGGTCTGGATAGCTTATCAACTTGTAAGAGTTGGGAAAACTGTGGTGTAAGGCCACGTTCGATGGCGGTCGTATCTAGTTGTTCTCTTCGTCGTTTTGCTTTCTTTCTTGGACGGCTATGCATTTGACTGCTGGTAGTTGGAATATCTTCCGATGCAAAATTATTCTTCACCAAAGACGATAGTATCTGAAATTGAAAGTAACATGATTCACTGCCGAATTTCATTGTAGTTTGCCTATAGAAATCAAATACAACTTAACACATCATTTTCAATTCTTTTGATTCGTTTAGAAGATTTTTCTCGAGTTGACACAACTGTCCCATCCATGTTAATTTGTTCAAATACCTTATGGGAAAATACGGTAGGAACCGCACCAGGAAGAAGCTTCTTATATGAAGCGAATCCAAGCAAATTTGGTTCATAGCAGTTTGGGTGAAAATGGTCTTCACATATTTTCTTGTTAACAGAAAATTTGAAAGTTCTCAGGTCGTAACCAGTCCCAATGTTATGAAGCCATCGAGGCAGTCGCAACTTTTCTTCTTCACCTTTTGATGGGTTTGGCACTTGAAAAAAGCTTTTTTTCGTCTCTGATTTACCAGAAGTGTTGGAACAGCCGAAAGCCAAACAAGACAGCATCTAAAAAGGAATTATTTTGAATGATAAAAGCGCCTGCGATGAAGCACCAAAAAGTAAAAATGAAAAATGTTAGCAGAACAATATTGATCATTCTTATGACGATTGATCAGTAACCTGGTTTCTATAATTCTCAAGACGAATATTTTCAACACTGATTTAAAAAGAAAAAACAGATAAAAAAAAGGGAAAGACAAGAAAATAAATTATCAATTGCGAAAAATCCATAAATCGAAAAGGCATACCTAATTTTTATTATATCACACGAAAAAGATTACTTGAATTACGTTTATGCTTTCTCTTGTTATGTCTGTCTCGTTCTATGCAGACAGAAACCATGTTTTGAATCTAAGCCAGGTGTGAGCATAATTAATAGAAAAGCAGTTTGAAAATAAATGCACACTGAACATATTTTATTGCTAAGAATGAATTTTAAAGAATATTTAACTTATAACATGGAACTCATGTTTTAATTAACAAAATCTCAACGATTGAAACTTTTATTAAACAAACTTACTACTTTTCTTGAATTTGAATTTTCTCTTCACATAGATAAACACGAATATGAAAAAAAAAGCTTGAGAACAAATCAACTAAAAACTAACTAAAAGCCAAGTAAAATCAAGCATCATACAACTCATACATACAACACATACAACTTAAACGATATTTGAATTCATAAATAAGCAGGCACCATGTAAAGACACAAATGAGTTAGTTAATACACCTCCATGTTTAATATCACTGATAACATTGCATATAACATTCAGAATGATTTCATGCGCATCCGCAACAATGACGTCACATCACCGAAAGCTATTGCAAAGTTGTTTAGTACTAGTTTGGGACCAAATTGAATGAATTTTGCAAAAAAAAAACTTTGGAGGCTGTTATTCATGTTAAAGACTATAAGTTAAGATAAAAAAATATCTAACGTTCGTTCTCCTTTAAAGCACACTAAAATTATTTGTTGACTGAGCATCCATGTGCTCAACAAAATGATGAAACGGGTGATTACACGGACCCACTCCCCAAACATTATATATTGATAGTTTAAAACAAAAAGTTGTTCAAAATATATAACATTCAAAGTTTAAAAATTTCTTTTCATTTCTGATTAAAAAATCGATTCAAACATCTGCATATTCTTTGACCATGTTCACACATATCAGATAGATACCATTTCGGAACAATTGTTATTAAAATCGAAATGATTACGTTCCGCTGCAAAAAGTGAAATGATTTCGTTCCGATGCTGTTATCCGTAAAGTGTGAACAAATAGTTTAAGCATGGAATACAGAAAAATGGCCACAGTAGAATGTACACAAGCTATCACCGTTCAACGACTCAATGCATTAGCTGGGGTATCTTCTCCAGCTTTCATTAGCTTTTAGGTGTATGACTGTCGCTCATCTGGTTAGAAAAAAGAAACTTCATGCTTTAGTTCAAACAATAGGAAAATATTCACCTCATAAGAAAAAGAAAATTTATGTATAAGAAGGTATTGGATTAAACCAGGACGAACAAGAAGCAGGTGGAACAACTTTTTGCTGAATAAAGTCGATGGCAATGACTGGAAAGAAAACTTCCGCATGTCGAAAGCAAACTTTTACAAACTATGCAGGTTCTTAAGACCATTCATTGTTAAACAAACAACGGTAATGCGAGCAGCTATATCATTTGAAATACAAGTAGCTGTTACCCTATACTACCTTTCTGATGAAGGAAAAATGCGAAAAACAGCAAATGCCTTTGATATTGGGAAAAGTACAGTTTCACTCATTATAAAACAAGTGTGTAAAGCAATCTGTGACAAACTTGGCCCTGAAATAATATGTTCGCCTACTTCAACAGAGAGAGTCAACGAGATGGCTACAAATTTTGAGGGTGTTCATGGATTTCCACGAAAAGGTCAAATATTCAATAAATGTACAAGCTTGCGTTGACAACAAATATTACTTCTTCTATGTAGTTGTCCATTGGCCTGGTAGTGTACACGATGCAGGGAATTGAGGGAATTCTGTAATAAATGATTTGTTTCGAGCTGGAGTAATACCACCATGTCCAAAAGTAATTGTTCCAGACAAAATCCCAGTACCTGTGTGTCTGTTAGGAGATCCTGCTTATCCACTACTCCCATATCTAATGAAGGAATATGCAGGAGGAGGCAGAAAAGGCCAGGAACAGTTTTATTCATATCGATTGTCTTCAGCAAGAATGGTAGTTGAATGTGTCTTTGGGCAGCTGAAAGCACGCTTTGGGATACTGAGGAAAGAAATGGACACTAAGTTAGAGGAGTCCTTAGTAATTATATATGCTTGTTTTATATTGTGCAAATTTTGTGAAATTAATAAAGAAACCTTGCCAGACGATGTTACGCTGGCAGCAGTACAAGAACACAACCAGCAACAACCTCCCACTAGAGTAGATACACACAGCAGCACTAGTAATGATATCACTGGAAAACACTACCAAAAAATATTCACAAAATATTTTGAATGAAGATAACAGGATAATAAAGAACAAAAGCTCATTTAGTAACAATGTTTTTACATTCCACTATTGTACTAACGTGGATTAACTATAAATAAATATAAACATAACAAATGAACAAAACAAATGTTTCATTGTATTTTGACTGAAGTTAGTATCAGCAAAATATTCAAAAACATGCAACTCAACGAATTTTCATCTGAAGAAGAATTCTCTTCCTTTAAAGTATAGTTAGTTATATTTTAACTTTGATTTTGATTGCAAGTTTGCTCTAAAATGTCATTAACTTCATTTACTTGCACACCCTGTTGGTTCTCGTCGTTAACCATAGGTGCAACACTTACATTTGGGTAAATATTGTTCCTATACGTAAGAACTTGCTGTCTGGGTGGGTTTAAAAGTGTATTCATTACACCACAAAACTTTGGGTTATAGCATTTGCTACATTTTCCATGCAATTAGCCATCTTTGACATGCTTTCCTTAAAATCTGCATCTGTTTGGTCCATTTTGTCAACAAGTTTACGTTTTAATTCTAAGTCCTCTCTGGCTAATTTTAACTGTTGATTTTCCATTGCTTGTTTCTTTGAGATAAGTTTGTTTTTTTCAACTTTTAAAAATTTGCTTATCTTCTGACGCCTGTCATAAACATCTTCCGTTGGTGTTGAAGTACTACTTGACTCATCATTTTCGCTTTCTTCATCTTAACCTGAATACGTTTCAGAAATATTAAACTCTGTTTCAATTCCACAACTATTTTGTTCTGGCACTGGAACTGATGACTCAAAACCACTCAATACCACTCAAAACCACTCGAGGGAGAACTGGACCAAATATCACCACAAAGATCAAAAAATGTCATAGCTACTCTTTCACCACCACTTCTGCGACCAGTATCAACAGCTTTTTTGTAATTTGATCGGATGTTTTTCAGCTTACTAGTGACTCTCACTCGACTTAGTTCAGTGAGTTTATCAGATCTTGGGTAATCTTCATTGCATTCTTAAGGATAGGAATCTTGAAAATTCTCGGTTATAATTTTATACTTATCCCTGTTACTTTCCCAATCTTTACCCAGGACTTCATTTTCAGCTTTATACGCTTTCACCGTTTCAAGAAGCAGTTCTATTTCTTTATCAGTCCACGTGAACGTACCACAGACAGACGCCATGATGGTGAAAACCCCAACTTACTTATTCAAGTGGTATTTGATGAATTACATTACTTCATCCGAAATAATCAAGTGAATCAATAGCTGTACTCCGTTTACGTGTGGACACAACATTCCGTCTACACGACATAGGGAGCGTTTACATGAGAGCCGAACTGAACTCAAACCGGTTTGAGATTTCAATCCGCCTGTAATGAAATTCGATCCGAGTGAAGTTCTCACTACGCCTTATGGTCAAAGCTTTATTTGCGTTTACATGAAAAAGTTTGTTTTAAATCTCAAACCGTTACGAAAAGTAGGTTTGAAATCTCAAACCGGTCTGGAATATTCATGTAAACACAAGTCAGCCGTATCTAAACACGCGAGTATGTCATAATGGTGCCATATCATCCACGCTGTTCTTTTTGAGTTGTGTATAAGGTGAATAAGTGAAGAAAAGTGATTAAAATTGATTTATTGAACATGTCTAGTAGTAGTGGAAATGGCTCTTCTGCAAGCAAACGATTAAGATTAGGTTTAAGGTAAGTTTTTGTTGTCCATTCATGTGTAATACTCGTCTTACTGTGCCCTGAAGAATTTCTGTTTTATTGATTGCTTTTTTGTGAGGGAACACTCTTTGGCGGCTGTACTGGATTTGTTGAATTAATTTGTCTTTTATGTTATTCAGCTGATGTTTTGCAGATTTTATCAACATAGGTTAATGTATTTTTAATTTTGTATATTTCAGTAAAAATTCTGTTTCAACCACGATTTCCCGAATGATAGAAGAAGACGATGATAGCAGTGGTGAAGATTAACCTTTAAATCCTACTTCTAAGAGCATCATCTGTAAGGGTGGCAGGACTCTCCTCAATCATTACTAAAGTCTGTCTCAATATAATTGGCAGTGGAAACAAATTACCTCATTACTTTTGATAGCCATTTTCGATTCCAAAAATTTTTTTTCCATATTTTAGATAATTAAAAGCACTATATTTGAGTATATTTTTGGTTGAAAAATTCTCGATTTAAAGCTGTTGAATTTGCGATTTAAAAAATAAAGCTGTTTTACTACTTAAGCTATAATTTTCATTTTTGCACCAGTGGTAGCCCTGCCTTAAGAAAAAAAAGTTATTAAGTTTGAGGGCAAACCAATGGGTTGTTCAGAAGATATGGGACACAAAGTACCCCTCATTAGCGATTTTATGTGAAACATCAAATCTAGGTACAATTTTTCGGAGAATATCAATAATTTTCTTTTCTTTATCTCTTTGATCTTCAAAAGACTTATTTTTCAAATGAATATATAAATTCCAAATAAGCTCCTTCGTTATGTTCGCAAATGTCAATCTTGTAATGTTAGGGGACTCCTCGAATCATTCAGGTCTTAAAAGAGTAGATTCAGAAGCCATAACATACAAGATAATATTGAGGAAAAAAATATACTTATGTCCTTCGTCTCGGCAGCCTTTTTCTCAATTGTGTGATCGTACAATATCTTAAATTATTGAAACTGATTTTTCCTGGAATCTGATTGGCTTAAATCATTGGTTGAGTGACAGTTGATTGGCTTTTTTAATATATACAAAATGAAAGAATCAATTTTGAAAATCTCTCACGGGGGGATAAAAGTGTATGGTATATAAAAGCTACTTCCCAAACAGAAATCAATATACATGGAAAACTTGGAGCGTAACATGAAATGCGAACACAATTGATCTGAGCATTTTATATAAGTTTTCTTGTCAATTTAAAATTTAAATCAAGATTTTTCATTCTGAAGGTTCGTTGTCTGGCCCATGTTTGCATGCTATTTGGTAATTTGGACCCCCCCCCCTCTTTTAAAAAAAACTGGTTTAGGCGGGAAAAAGTATATCTTGTTTGGTATATGGGCACGGGAAGCAGTGGTACTTTTTTAAAAATTCCCGTTTTCAATGGATTTTTCGGTGAAGTTGTGTATATTGTATGATTTATACATTTTGAGAAAGGATACTATGAAAATTTGTGTTTTTGTAATGTACACAACAAAAATTCTGTTGAATTCAAATTTTGAAGAGTTGCTATTTCCACTTTGCATTGTAACGTAACAGCCGTGATTGAGATATCATGGTCCCTCAGAACATTAACAAAATGTTTTTGGAAATTAAATGTTGTATCATATAATATTGAATTACAAACAATGTTAGTAATTCCGTTTTCATTTTATAGGTGCTTCCCTTTAATTTAATTTTTGCTTTATCCCCTTAATTCCTACTTTTAGGCCGATTTACTTATTTCTAATACTTAATATACAAGTGTAACCTTTATTTTATTTCATTTTACTACAGCTATTTCATTGATAACAGTATATATACTTTACTGACGAAAAATGCTGTATAAATATTGATAATAATAATAATAATGTTATTGTTTTCGCTGAAGTATGTTCATCTAACAATTTTGGGTCATCAAACTTTTCGGTGATAACTCTTATAGTAATGTTTGAAAGAAGGAGGCAATTGTTGTTTATGAAATCAATCGTGAATTGATAAAACTCATTCTTTAACAGCACCCGTAAAAAGTTTTTACAAGGGTTACTATCAGGGTTACTATCGCACACTGAAAACCACATGAAAAGGTGTCACAGGTGTCATATCCACATTATCGTTATGGTTGATTCCTGGTTATTAAGGGTAATTTACATGGTATGATTTTTGTCATACACATTTATGTATAATGTTTTTTAAAAAGACGCATGTGTTTAGACGTTATGACACTCTTTTTTGTCATTCATGACACCATAATACCATACATTTTTGTACGACTTTTTATGTTTACACAGTGCGATAAGACCTGTACAGCAAAAATCGTATGATACCATGTAAATTGTGCTTTCAGCTCTGTTAAAGAAGAAAATACTTTCAGATTATTTATTTGTAACAGTTGAATATATGCCGTTGCAAAAAAATTCATAATTCGGCTTTGATATGACTGCCTAGCTACTATAACATGCCTATCTGGGTCGGTCTATAATTTATGAATGGTAAATACGAATTACTCAAAATTTCATGCAGTGCTACACCATGGCATACTCCATGAACTGAAACTAGCTTTGGCACAAAAAATTATCACAAGTGGTCATTATTAGTTTTATTGAAGCGCGTTAAAATTCTTTAGCAAAATAACAAAACATAACCTCTGTCTCTGTATTGTAAACACTTTTAGTTTTAGGTCATGCATAAAACTAATATGAATGAATGTGAACAATTTCAAGAAGAACCGATAAGCGGTTGTTAAATGACAGCCTGTCCAAAGAGAGCGAATCATAAAAAATGCTCCAAACTAGTTAAAAATTACAATATCAAAAAACCAAAACCAAATCAAATGTGTCTATACATTATTCACACATACCATAACCATAAGAAGTACCTCCATTTTGAATGTCTGAGAATTTTACATTGCTTTGTAGTCTGATAACCGCTTCCTTCCCAAATTTACTACACCACACAATTTCTTCATTTGTACCCCAGGTTCCACATTTAGTGCTACCAGTATATCCAAGGCAGCCTTCTGTCCATAATTGAAATGGCTGATACCCTGATATGTTGCCAAAACACAATGTGCTTAGCCCAACATGTGTAGATTTAGGAACACTGTTCCAAATGGTACTGTTGAATGACTCGTTGGCATTTTGTGTCTTTTCATGCATGTCATTTCTTTAACGTTGACTCTTTACAGATAATTGCCTTTTGAATATCCAAAGGCAGTTCACCTTGGAACCAAGAATCACTAGCTTTTGGACACAACTTATGATATCGAACAACATGGTACACTGACCCATAATTAGCTTTCCTCATTTCGTTTACGTTTCCAACATTTTGCCTCAGAGCAATACCTAAATAGTTCTGCAAAGTGTCTATTTTGACATCAGTTAATCTTCCTCTACCTCCTAAACCTTAAGCGTTTTTCTTTAACTAGCCGCCAAGGTGGCATCGCTCGTTGTCCATGTTCAGTCTCTGTTGTGTCACCACCTGCTACAAATTATTTCACTAAAACCAGCGATAAGTGAGAAGGCGTATAATGGGAGAACTGAGGTTCAATTCTAATGATTTTTAATTCTTTTGCTGCCGGCTTTATCACTTAATAAATACGTTCCTGGTGTTTCAAATCTTGCATATTCTTAACTCAGCCGTTCATTGTTGCGGTCACATTTATAATGTCAGCAAACTTTCTTGCTTTACACAATGCAATCTGAGCGTGAACTTCACGTGGCTTTTATTTACGATTTTAAACCAATCAATATCAGTTTAAACAATGGTTCCAAAAAGCTGTATGTCATGATGTGTTATTTATTTACTTTTTAAAACCAATACATTATCAGTTTAACAATGTACTCAAAACGCAAAGAGAAAAAACTTCAACTTATTAGCTTTTATTTTACGCCCTCTAAGAAGTAGGTGAAAAAATGGTTTCTCTTAAAAAGATCACACAAGAGGAGAAAAAAATGCACGATGCTAAATGAATGAAGTGAATAAAAACATGTTCGATCAGAAGCGAATAACAATAAAAAGAAATTAAAACATTTAGATAAAAGCAAAAAAAATATTTTGTTTCATCTCATGACACACTTTTTTTTCACCGGCTATTAATATATAGATAACAATAAAAAAACGTTATCCCTATTGGTTCACAGCCATAAAAAGTCACGTTCAATTGGGGATGCAATGTATTTGTTTCACACTGAGGTCGCACACAAAAAAAGAAATAATTTTGCTCACAACTCAACAGGGCCGTACTCAGACGTATTTTGATGCCGTTGGAACAGTATGGGCGCCCAAACGAATCCGCCCAAACTCGTAGAAAATTTCAAAAAAAATTGTTCCATTAAGCAGAAGAAATGAAAACTCATTGTCTTTTATACATCGCATTTGTTTTTGCATAGTGTTTATGTCACGGTGGCATCAAATTATTAGTCTTTGTAAAGCAAACAACGATGCGAATGTCTATTACATTGAGCATGTTCTTTATATTAATAAACAAAAGCTATTTATTTATACGTACAAGAGATCACGCACGAAAAATTTTTCGTTCATTATTTATAAAATGTATATGATCTTAAAAAATACATTTCAAAAGATCTTTTTTCTTCTATGTATGACGCAAACTTCTATTACGTCAAACAGCCAGAGATGTATTTGAAGGATAAAAATATTCTATTATTTTGCTTCTCTCCCTTTCCTTAACAATATAAAAAAGAAAACCTGTTCAAGGTCTGCAAAAACTAGAAGGAAGAAAAACGCGACTAACGTTATACACAAGTAGGGAAAAACTTCATTGCAGGAAATAAAGAAAATAAAACACAAATAATGAAATTGACGCTATCGTCTAGCGAGTTAAATGAAGCATGCATGTTTTATTTTGCTGTTATGGTAACGAAACGAAAACTGGTATGATTTCAATGCAATAGCATCATTAGTTGAAGCAGGTGTTCGATTTCAAAATCATTAGTTACGTGTTTTAACTTTGTGTAGAAATTTTAAATTCAGTCGTCTAGTTCAATTTCAACATCACAGTAATTCCGTGTTTTAGTTTTCAGAAGAAATTTTAAATTCAATCGTCTTTTTGCATGCTAAATATTATCTCCAAAACAACATCGAGAAACAAAGGTATGTTAACGTTAATTTTAGTTCTTTATTTTTTTCACTCGTTTTTTCTATATGATGTATAATTTGCTAGCTTTTATTGATTTAATACACGATTAGTGATATACATATAATATTTTTATTTCCCTCGTTTTGTAATTCCACTTTGAAAGATGGTGAGGCCAAGAACAACTTGAAATTCCCACAACAAATCGGCGAGCACATACAAATCAAAGCGCTCTGCTCAGGAAACTGCCTCAGCGTCCAGACGTTGGATTATCTTATGCGGTTGATACTGATAGGGAAAGATAAATTTGACGATGAGACATGGGAACTAATTGTTGATCGCTACAGGGACAGTGCACCTCAGAGAATCGACTTGTAATTTTATGTTATTTAAAGAAAGTTATTTTTAGCTTTTAGTTTTATTGTAACTCGAACAATGTATTTTATGTATGTATGTATGTATGTATTTATCGTAAGGTTACAGTTTGCTTTATCTGTGAATTTAACTGTATTTTGAGTCTATCAATGTGTTAAAATCGCTGAGCTTGCGGGGGCTTCGCCCCCAAACCCCCAGCTTATATATACGGTATCGCCCAAATAAACCCTGGGTACGGCACTGCTCAATCTTCAATCACACAAATAATCATGGAAACACAACTCAATCTACCATTTTCCATAACAGACAAACAGACAGACAGAGAATCGGCTATTAATATATAGACTCGCCGCCCTGGCAGCATCACTCGCTACCCATGTTCAGCATGCATTGTGTCGCAGAAAAAGTGTAAAAGTTTTTTACAGGCATTAATTTTATAATTTCTAACATTCAGAAGATTTAAAACCCGGGTAAACATTTTTACCGAGTTTAACTTTGAAAAAGTGTGTGCAAATCTTGTGTGAAAATTAGATGATCAAAGATTTATTATCAAACTAGTATCCCGTGTAAAAATTTTTTGCAGTTTTTTGCAAGATGTGCTTCTGTATGCTTTTAGAAGTCGGTGATAATAGCGTTTTATAGCAAAAAATAAATATGTTAGGAATTTTTAAACTTTATATACAAATTGAGAAAATTTAAATATGAACAATATGAATCGTGATATTTATGTCCATATGCAATGAAAAAATGTGTGCGCTATAAAAATATTAATTTGTCTCAAAACTACACACAAACAAGTGCTTCAAGTATGTTTGTCTATACCATCCAAACATTAGGCAATGGAACTCATAAAGTCTAAGCGTGGCCTCAAGATGTCTTTCCATCTTGCATTTTTGATAAGGAATGTATGAGTTCAGTTCCTTTAAGTTTATCACAGGACAATATGCAGCTCTTTCTTTCTTTTCTCTCAGAAGTTTGATAACTATTGGTTTCGTACTGGGAGAACTTTTGTGACAACTCCTTTCTCCAGTTAAGTTGAAATTTCTTTGCTTATGAGGTGTAGTGAAATTAGTTTGGAATTTTTACTTGTTTTAGAAATTATCGTCAATCCCTGAACTGTTTCCAGGATTGTTGGGTCTCCAGTGAGTTTCTCCCAATTTGGATAGTAAAATTTCGTTCCTGATGATTGGAATGTTCGACCTGTCTGCAATGTGTTTAATCAAGGAAATGTTCTTATCTTGCTGTCCTTGTATGGAAGGGTTGTTTACACCATTGTGCCCAGTCAGAGTTCCCAAAATATCTCTGATCTTGCTAGAGATTTTTGCCAATGACTTGCCCTTTGTCATGTCTTTGGTTCCTAAGGGTCCCTTTTCCCTTCAGAGAGTCTGATCAAGTTTCAGAATTTCTGTCAGCCACTGGAGAGCCTTCCAAAATGTCTTGTTCTAGGTCTTTGTCTGTTATGTACCTTACCATGTGTTAAGCAAGATTTTTTGCTAATTTCCATTGGTTGTCTTTCTCTTCCATCCTGAACAACTTGCTGCTTTCTTCTTTTGACCCATGATCATATTTAGTTCTCTTTGTGTCTTCTGGCTTTTCTCTTGTCCTTCTTTTCTTTTGTTTCTTCCTTCGTTCTCTCAAAGAGGAGGAGGATGCTGATGAGCTGGATGATGAAAAAGATCTGCGGTGTCTCTGTTTTTTTATTGAAGCAAAATTGAAAAGATAACAAGGTTGGTAACAATAGACTTATACTCGTTCACTGTAAATCTCCCTCACACATCCCTGAGCTATCTAAGCTAAGGGTACTTCACTGGTCATGTTATTATATAAATCACATAGGGTGCATCCTACTTTTATTTTAAAAACCTTCTTATTTTTTCGCTTTGCGTCGTAAAACCACGAAGAGGCGAGAGACACTTTTTAAGATGATTATATGGGGAAATCCCGTCGCTAAGCGTTTTCATTGACTAATTAAGGAAAACTCTTAAAATGCGCTGATTTGATTGGTTGACAAATTCCAAAAAGTTTGTTGCTTTAATAACGGATTTTCATTAACGCAGTTATTTTCACGAAGAAACACATTATTATAAAGCGTTTAATATCAAACTTTTACTGTTTTTGTATTTTAGATTATTAAAAGAACAGGTAGTGCATTATATACTAGTATCCCGTGTAAAAATTTTTTACGGATTCTACGGGTTGACGTCTCACAAATGACAAACAGAAAGTACATCAGTGTTATGGTCACCCCTGACTATAAGGGTAAACAAAAAATGTCATAGAATGATCAGCAGGAACATAAATTCACATGAAAAACTGTTGATTATACTACACCAAAAAAGTATCCTAAGATAGCATAAACAAACAAATAAAAAAATAAATAAACCAAATAAAGGTTATCTTTAATCACTTTTGAAAAAGTGTATATTGACTTCGTTAACAGTCCTCGAATGCGTTTCGATGGTTTAATCCATTTATTCTTGGAAATAATAATTCTCGGTGAATAGCGAGTACATTGCATCTTTGAATGCAGTTGTGCAATGATAACAGTGATATGACTTCGTTAGCATTCCTCCAATGCGTTTTTATTGTTTAGTGCATCATTCTTGGAAATACCAATTCTAGAGCAGGAAAGGAATTCAAAGAACTTTTGAAAAGTTTTTGTTTGAAATGATTTGTTTTTTTTTTATGACTTTTCTCCAATACAATTAATTCTGCTGTAGATTTACCTTACCTTGTCATGGAATATTGCTATGGCAACCTACGTGATTTTTTAAAAAGTCGACGCCAATGTAACAGTGGCATATCTGCTGAGGAGCTGCAGACATATTTGCTACCATTTTGTATTCAAGCGGCAAATGGTCTCAAGTACCTCTCGGAGAAAAATGTATTTTATTCTTAATTATGTTCTTTGGAATATACATATTCATTCCATTAACTACAGGAAAGAATACACTAATACACCATGCTCTTGAATTTTTCCACTTTGACATAATTCTTAAATGTTTTGTGATAAACATGATTAATTACTAAAGAAGCGAAAAAGTTCCAAATAATTTAGAATGCTGAATTTTGAAAAGGCAAAATTTTATGCTACTTAATAAGATATTGTTTGATACATGGAAAGCTTATGTAGCATTTCAAACATTGCATGATCTCTTTTATGGTTATTATCTTTATTATAGTAACCCATGTCAAAATTTTTTACAGGTTTTAATCGATGTGAGCTGAACAGAGAGAAAGGCTCATAATGAATTTCAGTATGATAAAGTTCTTCAATTGTTTGGAATGTAGAATGTTTAGAATGTAGTATCCCGTGTAGAATAGCGTGTAGAACACGGGTTTTAATTCATCAAAAATAAAAATACGCGCTGTGCGTCCACTTTTTTCACTTATTAAATAATGTAAGAGACGAAAGGGCACCTATGTTTACCTGTGCACTTAGTTCACTATCACTCCAGTCCCAGGAGTAACGTATCAATTTCGGTTAACCACGGGAACTGTGCTACTAAGTGCTTGAAACAAAAAATAAACAGAATATATATATAAAAAATTACTGTGGTTTCTTTAGTAACTCAGACTCCACCTCCTGTAATTCTTGGAAGAGAAAAGTTAAAACAAAAGTTGTCGAGCTAACAGCATAGATGGCTACGGTGGAGTGGACAAAATTTTCTAAAAAGAGCACTGACTCCATATAAGGAGTTTTTACAAAAGTGATGCTCCCTGTTAAAAATTTAGCCTATGAAGAGATATTGAAGAACGATAGCATAATATTTTCAACCATTATAGTAAATCGTTGGATTTCAAAAACAAAATCATTGTGAATAAAATAGGCTCTAAAATAATCGTAAAGTGGGAAAGCAGGACCTGCGCTAGAAATTACTTTGGACATTGAACTATCTGGGACTAAAATGCCTATGACGATAAAAATCGTGTTAGCTTTTTCAAAATATTAAACAAATCTCATACCTATGACATCTGCAGTTGACATATATCGAAAAAGGTGCATCGTTTCTATAACGCCGTTGAACTCCACTTCTCTCGCCACTCTTCAAGTTGGTACCATCAAAACATACAAATCGAGTGTTTTTTTATATCAACACCATTCTCGTCAAGAATCATATTCATTTTGTTGATCAACACTTCTGATTTTGTCGAAGGGACAGATACCAGGGACATAAAATCTAAGTTAAATTTTTTTGAATCTTCGCCGTAGTATGACAAGAAAACACCCATCATTTCTTTCCAAGCGACAGATGTTGCTTCGTCAGCAAAGAGAACGATATCAGCCGCAGCGACAATGCGTTTAAGTGTTGCTTTTTTCAGATATGATTTTAATGATACTAATAGGGAGTCACAGCTGTCCGAAGAATCATAGGTTGCATTTTGAGCAGCTGTAGCCTAATATTGCCTTGTTACCGGTTCTTCTATCTCATCAGCCAAGATGTTTTCCCCCAATACACCATTTTTTATGACGTTGAAGCACTTTTACATAAGTGCTTTAAATTTGAAATTAAAAATGCGTTAAACCGAGTCAGATCGATAATGTACTGCCTCATTATCTAAAGTCTCGGTAATTTCTTTCCATTTTGGATTACACGTGAATGTGCAGAACAAATCAGGTTTTCCCATTTTAGTCACCATTGCCATTGCATCATGATAATTTTGTTGCATAGCTCTGGGACTGCCCTGAAAAGAAGATAGCAAAATTACAGGTCTACATGCATTTAAACCTCTGTTTTGAGCAACACTAGCAAGGTGGTCAATTAAACCTCGATATTGCTCAACACGTAATGCTTTCTGATTTGACTGAATATAGTTGAGACGTTCTGCTTCAACCTTACAGTAGCAGTCAACTGCAAATTGCTGAAATAATTTTTTACCTTTTAAGATTGGATTAAAAATATTTCTATACGCAAATCTATAGGTATATTGCGATGCGGTTGTGAGGCACCGACTACCTGTAGTATATTTAGCCAGACTCTCCCTGGACAAACCATTGGGTCCAGATGAGGTAAATGTGTTGATAGACATTGTAATGGCATGTCTCGAGGATAAACAACAATATCACGTGTCATAGGTGATGCACCATCTTCACCAACAAAAACAGCTGCTACTTCATTATGGTGGGGTAGATTGTAACCCCGCCGATCGCCACCAATCCTTAGGTGCTTTCTAACCTAAATTTTAAAATGAAAGATTTTGAAAATAATTGATTTCTTTAAAAAAACCTACAAAGATAACTGATTAATAACTCAAAATTCTACCAAAGATGGTTGGCGATTTTGCTCTTGGGCAAGCCTCAGGCCCGTAGGAAGCAATTTATTATTGAGGGGGCATAAAATCTGAAGGCGAACAAAAACGCCGTAAGGCGTTTTTGTTTTAAGCTGGGGGCTTGGGGGGCGCTTAGCGCCCCCCAACGGGTCCAGGGCAGAGCCCTGGTGGGGGTACAGGGGGCGAAGCCCCCGTTAGCTGGCGAATTTTCTCAAAATTTTAGATAAAAAGACTATTTTTGAACTATTTTCCAACAACAGATTGAAAAAGTTTAAATAGTTTTAAGAGTTTATATTTAAGAAAAATGTATAGATAAAAATGAGATAAAATGAGAGAAATAATGTACATAAAATGAATGTTTTCAAGTTTGAGTAGATTTACTCTGACAGGCTACTCTTCGTGAAATGTCAGAAGGGGAAAATGTTCCAAAAATTTGGCGTCGGTTATCTTTCCATTCAACAAACTCATTAGCCACCTTGATCAAATCAATCTTATCAGTCCTTTCTTTATGAATATGCATCAACATGATATGATTCAATCGTTTGTTTGTTGTTGTTGCACGAAGGTAGGTTTTTACCCGTCTTAGGGCAGAAAATGAACGCTCACTTACGGCATTTGTTGCGGGCATCACCAACAGTAGCTTGGCTAAAATTACAACCTGAGGCAAGTGGCGTTTTTGAGCGAGACTGAGATTTTGAAGAAACGACACCAATTCACGAGCATTAACGACTGGCTCTTTTGCGTAACATTGAAGATTGATAAGTTGGGAGGCTAAGTCATCCTTTTTGAAGTCGTCCCCGAAGACTTCATGGACAGCATTAAGCTCTGTCGAGAACTGTTCCCCTTTTAATGCTTTAAAGAACACTTCCTGTATGTTTTTATAAACTTCAAAATCAGGCTGATCAAAGCGAGATTTTATAGTTTCTGTTGCAAAATCTACGGCGTCACGGTATATCTGACGATACATATCCTCTGGAGTTTCAGGATGGTGAGTGGTATCGGTATCTCCTTTTGATTTGAAATGGTCATCGATTCTTTTTGGGATTTTTCTCTTTCTAGGAAGGGACGCATCATCAATACCCAAGCGAGTTTGGCTCAATTGGACAAGTCCCCAAAAACCTTCGAATGATTCATCACTACGAATCTTCGCTAATGCTTCCACTGTGTTTGCTGCAGTTGACTGACCTTCAACAGCAGTGCATTCCTTATCTTGTAGTGACTTGGAGAGGTTATCTGTTTGCTTGAGAATGACTTTCCCCAAATGACACCCGAAAATGAACTTGAAATTCTTCATGTAGGACCTTACTCCGATGATCCGCGCTCTCATTTCGGGATCCGTAACACCATTCTCTAATGACCAGTCCCATAAATCAATTAGTTCTTTGTAATTGTCAATCATTGCTTTGCAGGACTCTCCTCGGATGGTCCAACGAGTTGGTGAAAATGCATGGACACTTGGATCTTCGTTTTCACTTAACTCTCGTAATTTTTTCAGCATGGTTTCTCTTTTTGGTGATTTCTTAATCAACTTACATACCTCTTTTATTGTTCCGAAGGTTTCGGAGAGTAATTTGATGGCTTTTATTGAGTCACCGATGGCCAAGTTCAAAGCATGTCCATAGCAGTGGGTAAAGAGGCATTTCGGATTTAATGCCTTGATAACAGTTGCGACCCCATTTTTCTTTCCTGTCATTGCACTTGCCCCGTCATAACACTGGCCTCGAGCGTCTTCCAGCTTCAAACTCATTCTGATAATTATGTCCTTGATTATGTTGACAATAGATTTCGCATCTGTTACTTCCATTCCATGGAGACCTATGAAGTCTTCGTGAATGTTAAGCTCCTCGTCCACCCAGCGAAGACATAAAACTAACTGCTCCAAATTTGAAGCATCACCTGTCTCGTCCACCATGATTGTATAAAACTCTGCTAACTGTATGGATTTGGCGATGTCTCGTAGCATACCAAGTGCCATGATCTCAATCATCTCGTTTTGGATCTCCGGTGATGTGTATTTCATTTGTTTACGCTCCAACCATTCAACAAAGTTTTCATCTTCCTCTGTCCGGAGCATAAGCAATTGCGTGAAATTAGAGTTTATTTCCGACGACGATTCATTTTTCCAATCTCCTCTCAGAGGTATAGCTTGACGAGCCAGAAATCGAACGTTGGATAGCACTTTGAGGAGCATCCTTCGGTTGTTCAGCTGTTCCAGACGAAAAGTGTCAGACAAACAGTCAGCAACATTTTTGCACTCTAACGGGGCCTTTAAAGCGCGTACCTCTGCTTCTTTGTGGGAGTGTGAGTCTGCGTGGGCACTAAAGCCATCTTTGCTGGTGGCTTTCTTCCAATTGGAGAAACCTTTTTTTGTGAAGGCACATTCTTGTTTGGTTGATGAGATGGCATTCAAACGTGTTGCTTTAATGCATGTAAAACAAAATGCTGAATCAGAAGCACGGTCATAATGTAGCCAAGGATATCTTTTAAACCAAGTTTTCGAAAATCGTCTTTTTACACCGCCTATCTCTCTAGGTGGAAATATGATATCCGTAGGTTGGTAAGGCTCATTTAACTGCTCTAACCTTTCAGCTAAAGAGTTTGCCACATCATTGGATTCTAAGGTTGATGTTGACACTGATGTTGCTGGGCAGTCATCACCTTTCGTTGTGCCTCTCGAGGTCGTAGTCGCACTGAAACTGAAAACAGGCATTCAATACAATATTTTGAAAAGATTCTTCATTAGAAAAGATAACATTTGAGTTTATTTGATCATAACAAAATCATAACATCCGAATCATAAAATATGTTAATGTCGTAAATTGTCATAAATTGAAAGCAAACAGCAGGCATTCAATTCAATACAATATTTAGAAAAAAAGATTCTTCGTTAGAAAAGTTAACATCGAGTTTATTTGATCATAAGATATGTAAATGTCGTAAATTTATAAAGTAAACTTACCTTATTTTACTCCAAGAAATTTTGCTTTGTTTTTTATCCATGATACCATAAAACAGAACAGAAGATAATATATGTTTTTCCACACACCAAAATACAAAACAAAAAACAAAAAAACATTCGCATTTTCAAAACAAAACATTCGATTGACTACGTTGCAGTGTCTTCATTTTTTGTCGAACGTAATTAATTACTCTCTCTCTCTCTCTCTCTTCGTTATTATTACTAGAGTAGTGTTCACAACACTGGTAAACGATCACTTAAAGTGGGAGTTGCTAAAATAATATAAAATTCACGCATGGAGGCACAATGTTTTTAAACAAGTGCAAATACACTTTAAAAAAGAGACTGTAAGGAAAAAATAAGTATTGAAACGAATTTGAATAGAATCTCTAGAGATCAGGTGCAAATTCAATACGACTGCTTAACAATGAGAGAATCTCGCTAACTTTTTAACCGTATACAACCTGGAAAACTAATCTTTCGGTGATCGATCAGACACGTTCGATAATAAAAAAAAACAGCAATAAAAAAAATTATTTTTGAAAGATTATTGGGGGGGCAACTGCCCCTGCTGCCCCCCCGGTTGCTACGGGCCTGAGCCTTAATTCCTCAGTTTCTACCTCACTCATGTATTTGTATGCAGCAGCGTAAGGACTTTCTCTAATAATGATGCCTTGTAAATTCTGCTTAACCTCAGGTGAGCAACCTTGATTTTCAGGTCTTGCCATTCTTTCATTGAATGCATCCATCCCATCATAAATGTACAACTGACCATATGATGGAGGAACACCTTCTGACGGATGCAGATTCCCTGTACGGTGACATACCTGACCATTAATACGAAAGACAGTTGGTCCTCGACCTGGTGGTACAGCCATTTTTGCACCCATCGACGCAAAAGCGATAGAACTGTTAAATTTTTGAATATTTTCTTGAAAGTTCTTTGCTTGATTTGTATTACCTACTAAAAGATCTTTAAGATCATTAGGATAATTTATGTCATTAAGGTGTATCTTGCCGTTATGACAACATTTGAAATTACTTTCATCGGTAAACTTTTTAGCACTACAACGTTGACAAACCTTGTCCATGGGGCCTAAGTAATGTCGCTCAGGCAATTGATCAGGTTGACGTGCAGCACAATGCAAACTTAATGTAGCCCGTCTAGCTCGCATACGTTGCATATTTCTATTCCGTCTAGCTAATCTTTCGTCAGCGTTTTCATTTTGACGGTCCTTGAGAATTATAGAGATCATCCGTGTTATCATGCATTCCGCGACGTCGTGCAATAGCGACATCTTTGTGTGCAAACCTACGTTGGATTGCTGATCGAATTTGTTGTTGATCAGGTGGTTGCAAAACAAATTGTCCATTCCTGAAAATTGCTGGAATGGCAGGGGCAATAGCATTGCCTCTTCCTATATTTTACATGACAGACAGTAGTAATAATAAGGAAACTTTAGAATAAATATAACTACCAAATTGTTGATTAACTCTCAACCCTGAATAAAATAAAAGTTTGACTTTTATGAAAATTAAAAACGCAATTAAAATATGGGTTTCATGAAAGAAAAAGATAACTGTAACACATTGTAACAATCACCTGAGAAAACTCTGAACTGTTCTTAAAAAATCGGCACACTCTTTTTAACTTTCTGCTTTTTAATTCATATATCAACTCTGAATAAAGAATCATAAAAACACACTTTCATTTTCCATAAGTCATCTTCTGAAATTAACAACAATAATGAATTACCTCATAAACTTTACTGGCTTTAATCTTTACTCTTTAATCTTTATCGCACTTCTTTTTCTGTTTTCTGCTTCTCTGAATAAGAATTAAAATAGACACTTTCATTTTCCATTTCATTTCTATTGAAATAAACAACAATACAAAGTTACCTCATAAACTTTACTGGCTTTCGCTTTCTTTTCTTTTCTTTTCTTTTCTTTTTCCTTTTTTTTATTGTTTGAGTAATCACCTCCTTCACTTTTCAATACGAAAATGAATTTGTTTACATTTTGAACGCACTTAGTTGCTATGTTTATCTATCTATCTGTCCTTTACTAATCGTCGAAAAATATTAACCGTGGTCTTAAACACCTTTATGAATAAGTGACCGCAAAAACGACCCGAAATTTTAGAGAGTGAAATTGTGAAAAAAGCGGATGCACAGCGTGTATTAGAATATAGATATATATATACTAGTAACCCGTGTAAAAATTTCTTACAGGTTTTAATCGATGTGAGCTGAACATAGAGAAAGGCTGAGTATAATGAATTTTAGTATGATAAAGTTCCACAACTGTTTGCAATGTTGAATGTTTAGAATGTAGTATCCCGTGTAGAACATCAATTCAAAAAAAATTGAAAAAAATACGCGCTGTGCGTCCACTTTTTTCACTTTTTAAATAATGTATAAATTGAAGATGCAATGCAATGCAATGGTTCCCCATGATTAAAAAACGTCAATACAGAAAAAAAACACTCTTCACTCTTTTAATTAGAAATCTCTAGGTATTCCGGCTAAAGCATATTTAGTTCAACACTGGAGTTATGAACAGAAAAACTTTTTAATCAGAAGATCTGAAACACATCAACATATTGGTAATAAATCTTTCACGATAGGATATATGCAGTAGTAAAAATAAATTGTGTGTACAGGTAAACAACAAAAAGATTAAAATTGCTATTCATGGAATCCACACCCCAATGGAAATAAAAGGTGTCATTGCATTTAACTGCGTACGTATCGCAGACAAACGCCTCTATGTTTTGGAGCAATGTTGCATCGATGCCAAAAGAGTTTCCCAAATGACACAAAAGTAGCTTTGAATTCTTCGGAAGCTTGCAACAACTTAAATGCTGTAGTTTTTCCAACTCCATAGAACACGCTGGTATAATTGTTTCCAGTGAATGCGTGGAGTGCTGGTATCGCATGACAGCATTCAGCAGGACAGGGCCCGCGCAGCGTTTTTGAAAGTGAAGATGGAGAAAATATCCTCTTTTGAAGGTCAAGAAAATTATAAAATTTCGGTTTTCTAGATTGGCTAAAACGCACTCATAATTTTTAATTATAGTTAAGCATTCAAGAAGAGGTGTTAAACACGTGTCAAAAAGGTTTTCCTTAAAAATATCTATCAATTCGCACGAACACAGTATAAAGAGGTCCCACAGGTAGTTAAAAGTTCACTGATGCGGATTAGAGTAATGCTATCATCCCCTTCCTCAACCAATAGTTTGATTGATTGCAATTTTTGCTCTCTTTTCCGTGAGTACTCGATCAGAACAACGATTTCGGCGATGACGTCCCTACCAGAAGCTTCATTTGTTTTGTGGTCATCTTCACCAATAGTTTAATGTGTGACAATAGCAATGGGTAAAGACCCCCCACCGGGTCTGCGGCCCCTGAGGGCTATGGGTAGATGAAGATTGCACTATGACGATGTCATCAGAAATAGAACAATAGGAAAATGGCCTGGAAACGAGCAGCTGTTTATTAATAAAAGTGTTCAAAGAAGGTAAAGAAATGATTCTCTCTCATATCACAAGAAAACCACTGAAACACTTTTTCTCAATCTTAGCAAAACCGTCCAAAAAAATATCACAGCTCTGAAAAAAAGTGTCGTTTGGCACAAAGGAAGACCTTTCGTCTCTTCTCCTGCCGACAGTTTTGTTTTTCGTGCACCCGATAAAATATTGTTTTATCAATGTTTTTCTCCAGACATAATGGAATCTTTAAGCGTTCGAAATAATAGACGGGGAATCAACATTTTTGAAAATAATCATGCTACAAAGTTTTTTTATTAAAACATTGTACAAAGACATCGAACGTATATTGTTTTAAAATATTTTATTTAAAAGTAACAAGGGTTTTGTTTGTTTGTTTTTTTTAAATGATACAATGAATGATTTTTTTCATATGTTGCACCCCCTGAATATGCACTTTCGATTTTCCGATTCGTCTAGAAGGAAGGAAAGATGGCGTAGAAATTTTAGTTTGTTGTTGTTGGAATAGCGTGATTTTTCTTTTTGTGATAACGTGTTTAATAAATAATTCTATGTGCCCCGGTGAAAAAATAATTAATACTGAGTATCTGCTTGAGCTTTCTGGGCTGTGTCATCAGAAATGTTTATCAGCTCAATTTAAACTTCATGTTCAGTAGGCTCATCTCCCCCAAGCCCAGTCTCTTGGATGTTTTATTTATCAGTGGTCTATATATTTTCATCAAGGTTCCAATTTTGTCTCTAATTGCTGTAAAAACAAAATAGATTCTTTGACCTTTTCAAAAATGTCTCGAGCCAGTCTTTTTGGGGTTTTCCCTGAGAAAAACGCAGTTTTTTTTAAGTCCTCGTTGTCGCATCTAAATCAGCCTAATACTTTAGGCCACGTGTATTGGCAATGCAGTGGTTTCTACAAGTCACACACGATTACGGTTTTCCAACTATATTTAAGCGTGAAACAAATATCCAACAGAAATACAGATTCAAGAATCTAAATTTCAAAGGCAAATCGAGTCAATCGAGTTTATGCCTTGTCCAAAATCTAACCATTTGTATATAGTTAAATTGGCGCTTTTTATTTTATTATAGACACTATTGAAGCTAGATTATTTACCCTACCTTAAGGCCGACTTCCACGTTCAAGCGCACAAAATCTGACCATCAACGGCTAACATAGTTGAGCAATAGTTGTCACTGGGTATGCCCAAAACTGGCAGCGTACATACAAGTGGAGGTCTGACTTTACAGGGATTTTTGCGAGTCAAGGTTAGACAGCGTTTTGCGTGGATTAATTTTTCCTAGTCTAGTCCAGCTTTGCAAGGAAAATGTTTGGATTTATTCTAGTGAATGTGCACCAAGTGCAATGCGTGTATTTGATAATCAAATCAAACATTGGGGTTTTCAGTTTGTTTTCAGTTTTCAGAAGTTGACGAGGACTTTGACAATACACATTAGTGACATTCGCATGTGATGATAAATCTGCCACCATTGAGATGTTGAGGTTGGCAAGAAGTGCAACGTAAAATTTAAGGGAAAAGACTATGCGGTAAACATACTCGCAAGGGCAGGTAAATCGTACGTCTACAAAATATTTTATTACAAAGAACTCAATAACTGAAAAATGAGCCAAAATGTTATAGATACAACAAACAAATTAAATGATTGGTAATCCAACCAAGCAAGAAAAGGAGAGCGTCTGAGAGTGAGCAGGTATTGCTTAAATTTATTCAGATCGTTCTTTTAATCGTTGACGGATGTTAAGATTTTTATCTTCAGACGAGCTCCATTGACGAAAAGCTGAAAAAACAAACGAAACAGCTTCCACAAATGAAATCTTTTTAAGCAACACCAAATCAAATACCTTAAGAGTAGAAATTTTGTCCAAATTTGCGAAATTAATTCCTCGCGAAATATTTCCAAACGGCTGATTCGCAAAAATAAATCCTCGCGAAAGTAAAAAAAAAAAAATTTTTTTTCTCTTTCTTTATATAAAATGCAATCTTTACAAATGCATAACAAAAATAAAAAGTCAGTCAATTGTAACTGTGACAGTTATGTCAGCATCCGATGAGTTATTTTCGTCATTTCTCATTCTCTTTTGCTGGAAAAAGTTCCGTATATCTTTACATCCTTTAGGTTTTTCGACTTAACGGTTTTCCTCTTTTTTGGCCGCACATGTTTTAGAGGTTGTTCGCCATGTTGTTTTTCAAGAAAGGACCCCATTATGATCTCGTCTTTGGGCTGACAATATAGTTCCTCAACCATACTTTGGTATGGTAAACATGAAATCCACGTACTGCTGACGAAAATACAAAAATTTTGTTCGTGTTGTTAGCCATTACGTGTCGCTGTGTGTTTACCAACGAGAAATTTTCCTTCTTGCTTTTCAAATTCTTTCAATCTTGCAATATTTTCTTCCCGTACATTCGATCATTGTTTGACGTTCGAATATAGAAAGAAAAACATTCGATCGTTTGTTTATGATTCATTTGATTTCATTTGACTTCTTTTCTTCACAAGCATTTTATGTTTGACGTTGAGAATGTCTATCCTTCAAAGTCTTGCTAAAATTAAACTGTCTAGGAGTAATCCTTTGAGAAGTACCACATGTGACGTAGATTTAACAAAGGATGACGAGTCTGCTACTCTGTCAATGAATATAGAACCATCACTTTCAGAAACAGGACTTGGTAATCTGGACTCCAGAGAAGCAGCAAGCAGAGCTAAAGAAGACAACCGAGAGGGAAATATACAGTATACTCTGATAGCCAAAGATTTGCCATTTGAAAGTACGCGTCAGATAACACTACTGCAAGCACTTTACGAAGATTCAATAATGAGTTTCCTGACCTCAGAAAAGACTATATGCGATTATATAAAGTCACGAGATTCCAGTCTAATCACCATAATTCACACAATCAATCATTTTCTTTAATACCTTATATGGTCTATTTCGCGAAAATAAATCCTCGCGAAAATTCGTAAAAGATTGAATTGGCGAAAATAAATCCTCACGAAATTTTTGGAAAACCTCAATTCGCGAAATGTAAATTTTTTAGACTCGTGAAAATAAATCCTTGCGAAAATATGTACTCTTAAGGTACTCGTTTATGAATTGTGACTGATACTCTGGTGTGCTAAAAAATAAAAAACTTCAGTGACCGGCATGTGGACCTTATACGACATTGCAAAATGATGCAACAGATCTGGAACAAACTGGTTGGAACACATGGTAAGGTGGTAGTGCCAACATAGGACTGGGCCTCTATGCTATCAAACTATCTCAGAAATATTGATAATATTACCTTGTATCATCATTTTCGTGTCAGTCATTTAGATTCTGGGACGGTATCCTGCCTTCTTGCCAGCCTGAATGTTGAACCAGTAAAACTAAATATTCTGGATATCAGCATTAATATATTATTATGATGAAATATAAATACATATCTTGCATGAAGTGGTTGATAGTGAAGTGGAGAATTTTCTTTTGTTCTGGATGAACTGTCAGGAATTACACTACAGTAAAACAAAATTATGTTGAATTAAGAAAATGAAGTAATAATATTCATGTTCGATATGCCTACATTTTAACGATTCCTCCATCTGCTTCTTAATAACATGTTTTAGTTTTCTGCAAAAATTTGAAAGTAAGTTTGAAGAACAGTTCATATCAGCATAAACTTGTTAATTTTATTAGATGTGATGTTGTAACGAAAATTGAGATGAATAAAAGCCAGGGGAATAATGACTAGGTAGGTAGACTTACCTTTTTCTTCTTATGACATTCTTGACACCTCGGGGTGATAGCGTTCTCAATGACATGGTAAATCGCAGAATATGGAACAAATTTACATAATCATAAGCCGAGAAAGATTCTTATTGGTTAGGGAGCCACGCACCAGGCCAATCAGATTGCAAGAAGTTTGCGAACACGAAAATCTATAATAGAAAAACTTGGGTATGTGCTGCGACTTCAAGATCCAGATTTATTTACACGTTTAATTTAACGTTTAGTAAAGTGAATGGACATTTTCATTGTTTTTATTGGCTATAACCCTTAAAACTTGATATGATTAGCTATGGAACATGGCAACAGTAATGATCTTACGTATCACTTTTTCTTCTCATAATTTACATCAACTCTGATTAAGAGATCGATTTATTGATTTTTGAAATCGAATAATTTCGATTCTGAAAAATTGAAATTTAGCTTTCATAAAATTGATTTTTTGAAGCTAAATTTCAATTTCAAAAGAATCAAATTTAGCTTGTTATCTATGAAGTTAGATACATGACAAAATTCGTGATTTGATTTTGATAAGAGAATCTTTCATTATAACAATTTGATACCTTTAATTTGATAAAATAAATCTTTGTTTTAGAAATTTATTATCTCTATTTTCAATTTGAAGATCGAGATAACTGTGATAAGTGAGACATATTCACACAAATTCAATGTTTCAATTCAATATTTCAATTTGAAGATCCGATGATTTGATGCTCCAATTTGAAGGTCAAGATTTTTAAATCTGTCTATGAAAAAATAAAAAGGAAATGTATTAGGGCTGTATTATTAAACTTAATTATTTGCACGCCGTTCATATAAACATGGCAGTCGAAAAAGAGGGGAATTCTGAAGTGCTTGGAAATTTTGTCGAGGATGAGATAGACGAGAATGAAAAAAAGTGCCTGAATTATATGGAAGAATCTGTAAGGATACTTGAAAGAGCGCGTCAGCTGGTTAGAAACTATAGCAAACCATCAGGAGGTCAACAGCTGCAAAATGGTGTTCATGATCAAGGTGGTGGTAGTGTTGGACATTCTTCGACTAATAATGCTGTATATCAAGAACACCAACAGTCTTTTCCATGCTTTTCAAAAACCTCCCAGCCTATGTCTGCTGCATTAGAATGTCACAAGGCTTTTCCTGGACTTTCTCAACCTACAACTGGAAGGCTTCAACAAAAGTTATTACCAACAATAAAAAGACTTCAACAAAATCGTTATGTGCCATATAGTAGCAGGACCATTACCAGTGCAAAGTTAGCTACATGGACTCATAATTTTATTTGCCTTGCTGATAGCAATGTAGTCTCAACACCTTCCCATGATGCAGGTCTTGGTAAGAAAAAGATTGTATTCAAGGACAAGAATATAACACATAACACAGCGACGTATCCAGGCCGTTTGGCAGCCCGGTATACCGGTTTGGACGCCCAAACTCTAGCGCCCAAAAACGTTTTTTTTAACTTTTTTCTTTTTGTTTATATCGTGCGAAAAAAGTCATTAATTATTCATCATGTTATGTCTGTCATTTGAAAAGAAAGAAAAAAATATGTACATGTCTGTAACTGGTGTTCGTATGTACCGGAAAGTTCGAACACTTAAATCTCAAGTGAGTTACCTTCTTGAAAAAGGCAAGCACATGGTTTCTTTTTGCAGAAACAATTTTAGCTTGTTTTTCAGAAAGTGAATGAGAACCAGATTTCCTCTGGAACGTCACAAATTTCCTTTGTGTATAGTTTTTTTAATCGTGTTATTTTAAAAGAAACGTCAGTTTTCATTCGTAAAGTGAGTATTCGTTGCTTATCTTTTACTTGATTTTTGTAAACTATCTGAGACAGCATGAACAAGCAAAGTGACGTTGAAACCAACCAAAGTGAAATCGATGGCAGATCTTACTTGTTAATTCACCAATCTCGGGAGAAGTGGGAAAATGCATATCATTACCTCTTTTTCTCGGAAGCAAAGAATGGTTGGCTTTGCAGTGTATGTAAGGAATATGGCGAAGGGGACGAATTTTGGCGTACTAAGGGGGTAAAGCAGGAGGAACACCCAAAACGAATTTTTGAACGGCACCAAAAATCCCCTAAACACGAGAAAGCACTTCGGAGACAAGCGGAAATTAAGGCCATGCTGCGGAAAGGAAGTGTTTATAAACAATCTTTAATTGGTGAAAAAAGTCAAGGTCAGAAACACAAGAGAAGAAACAGAGCACTAATTAAAAAATTTTTAAAAACAGCCTATTTTCTAGCGCGGAAAAAGTGGGCGGTTCGTGAAAACTTTCAAGATGTGATTAACTTCATAAAGGATCTTGGAGATGAGGATTTATCTGCACATTTAAGAGAGAGTAGTACCCGTGCTACGTATGTTTCAACGGCATCAACAGACGAATTTCTAATGTGTCTGAGTGATTTCTTGGAGGAAGGATTTATAAACAGACTTACAGCCGCCCGTGAGTTTAGTTTACTTGCTGATGAGACAACAGATATCGCAGACAGGGCCGAATTAGCGATTTTTATTCGCTACGTTGACTCTGACTGCCATCAGGTTAAGGAGGAATTCTTAGGTCTAGTGGAAGTAGTTGGAAGCAAAGGAGCCGAAGCCTTGTGCCAAATCATTTGTGAAGTACTGCGAGAGAAGAGCATTGACATCCATCAGCTTAGATTTAATGGTTTTGATGGTACGAATACTATGAGTGGCGAGATATCAGGGCTACAACGAAGATTGCAGCACTTGGTACCTCATGCAAAATATGTTAACTGCCGCAATCACCGGCTAGCATTAGTATTTGTACATTTGATTTCGAAATTCCAGTCAGTTAAAGCTTCTGTTTTTGGGGCAGCGCAAACAGTAGAGGGCCTAAAAAACGTAAAACTATTAAAGGCTGCACCCACACGCTGGCTATCGCACGGGGACGCATCGCAGAGATTAGTTTCACGATTCGAGCCCTTAGTAAACTGTCTAGACACCTTGATAACAGACAGCCGAGCACCAGATGTGAAAGGTGTTAGGGACGAACTACTGGAGCCAAACACAATTCTCATGCTTCTATTATTATCCGACGTTTTGGTTCACGTCAATCGGTTTTCCCGGTATTTACAAACACGCAACTTGATATTTGCAACGTTAGCCCGAAAGTTCGACAAACTAGTGGAATCAATGCAGTGGAATCTGGCAGAGAACGATGGTCCAAGCTTTAGTGAGCACGCTGTTCAGTTTTTAACTGTGGCAAAAGAAAGAATGGCTTTAGCGCGTAAACTCCGAGGAAGAGAAGACATTCTAGAGGAAGACGAGGCTGATCGTATTAACCGTTTCCATCAGCAAGTAAAAGCTCCGTTTATGACCGCATTGATCGAAGAGCTCCAGAACGCCCTACAAATTAACAACCCAGTTTTTCTTGCATTTGATGTCTTCAATGTAACAACAAAGTATTCTTTGAAAGAAAGAATCGAACATGTCAACGTTCTTGCTAAGTATTATGGAAGTTCTAAAACATCAAAAATGGGTGACAGTACCATCACAGCTCCACCCAACCTTTCTAATGATGCAGTTGATGAACCAACAGCTAAGGTGTTCTTTACAGATTTTGATATCTCAGTGAGACGAGAAGAGGATTGCCGAAATAAAGAAATAAAGGAAAATTAAAGGCAAATCAAGTGGAATCATATAAAGACGATCACCCTATAGCTTTAGATAGAGTTTATGCAGATTTGATCGTCGACAAAGAGTCGTACCCGGACCTTGTAAAACTGCTGAAATATGCGTTGCTCATTACACCTAGTACAGCAAATGTAGAGAGGGGCTTTTCGGTATTGGCACTGCTCGCAACAAAACAACGAAATAGATTGAGCCCCAAATCCATTGATCGTTTGATAAGATTAGTTCTTCTTGGACCGGATGAGTTAGATGATAAAACCTGGGAGGAATTAGTGGACAGGTTCAAAGCTGCTAAGGAACGTCGCATAGATTTGTAAATGACCTGTTTATCTTTTTTTAACATTCATAAACATTATGTTTGTTTAAACTACTAAGGTATGATATTGCGTAAAGATTCGTTCTTTTTCATGTGTTTCCTAAAGAAAAAGGAGTGCACATACAGATGGAGAGTGAATTTACACAAATGTTTCATTAAGACTATAGCGAGCACTACAAATGAATGAGTTGTAAATTATATTTCACGACGATGTCTATAATTTACGAAAGCAGTGAATAATGACGTTTATAGAAAAAAAGGAAACTTTTTAATATTCTATACCTGCTGCGTGGCGCGTGCAGAAGAATAAATTAAAACAAATACAAAATTTTTGTAAGGTCACGTCCGACTGTGAATTGTGTGATTCATGCTGCATCTTTTGCTGCATCATGAAACATTTTATTTGAAGATTTTTTTCAACATCCTCGGAGAAGAGTGTTTCGTTATTCATTTTACGTAATTTAGAAAATGTTTGATAAAGAAATCTAACAACAGGCACAGGCAATGAATGCATTTTTAGAGCATCTGGAGGCTCAAGTTTTAAAAATTTCCGCCAACCATGGTGGCCGAAAAGGGAGAGAGAGAACTCCAAGATTTAACCGGTCTGCCCAAAAAAACGCTGGATACGTCACTGTAACATTACAAAATGTGAATTGAAAACAAATCAATACCTTCCAACTGTGTTTCTTTCGTGTTGAAGTCACATTGGACAGAATTTTTGAAATTGATAATCTGTTCTTCACCAACCAACAACATCATGATTTAAACCATGAGTTCTATTTCTTTATGGTTATTGTATTTTTTATTTTGTTTATCTAAAAGAAAAAAGATTTCGAATGCATAATGATTCAAATACCTAACCGTATTATGACAAACAAAACAAACAAACAATAAAATAGGAACTTCGAGAACATATATTAAACTTAAAAATAATAATTAAAGACACAAACTTAATAAGAGAGTTTTTATAGCTAAAGATTTTTTAACAAATGAAAACATTCAAAAAGTATACAAAAACACTCAATCATACAATGACGATATCGAAAGAAAGACAAAACAAACTAAAAGAAACCTTGAGAAAGCATTAACCTTAAAAAACACAACCGTAATGACAGAACATTGACATCTGTGGAACCATTTTGAAACTCAGTGAAAAACTCCTCTGGCTAATTCACAACTCTTTACTCTTTACTCATCCAGCATACTAACTGTCTTCTTAGTAAATAGATCTATATTATTTTAACTTTGGTTTAACTTCAAACAAGAGACGATTATATATACCTTTCAATAATCAATTCACATCATCTTCACGTTAGTAAACAACATTTTCTGCTCTTCTGCTGCAGCCATTTTTAAAAATTTCTAAACTCTTTACTTTCTATATTTCATACCTGTAAACAAATAACTAAGTAAAGTATTTACTTTACTGCAAACATGCACTAAATACCTCTGTAAACTTTCTTTACTTTCCAGTAAGTTTCTACTGTACATGCACAGAAATATGCTTCCTCCCACTCAATCTCGCCAGCATTTTGTGCTGAAAAACGTAAAACAGACTTCGGCTGTATGACTACGATTAAGAAGATTTTGACCGTTAAGAAAAACAAAAACAAACACTATAAGTTAAATGTGTTGCACACGATTGCGGATTATTATAAGTAGATAAATAGATCGTCTTTTCTTTTTCTTTGATATATTTACAGTTTTATTTTGAAAACTTGCCAATCTCTTGAACCCTATCATGAAGGACTAAAACATAATACATACTCAAATGGATTTAAACTGTGTTTAATAATTCCAATATATTGGAAAGCTCTATATACTTACTCGCTTCAACAACTAAGTTATGACCTGAAATAAAACAGTGAAAAATTAATTTTGTATTCAAAAACAACAGTATAAAAAGCATAGAAATATTTACCGTCACGATTTATTGCCATTATTTTTTCATTTTTTTAGTTCACTAAAAAAAGAAACAACTTTGAATAAATTTTCAGAAAGGTAAAAGGGTGAGTGCCCTGACTTTTGGTTCATGGATGGTGCATGCAAGAACTTTTCATAATAATTGTTATTGTCACAAACAAAATTAAGATGCAAGAGACTAATGCAATGCGCAATCCATGGTAACAGAGTACACAACGTGAATGTAAGTCAATGGGACTTGTACTCCGCCTAAAAAAACGAATATACGGACATAAACTGTTTCTTAGGTAAAATAATTAAGTAACTATAAAAGCATATCTTTACATCTATAATCAGTATTGCAACAAAGAAAATGTCATTGAATTAACAAATTAACACTATAATATCAATCATTAACAGTTGAGCAACAGACACTATAGGAAAACCATGACAGTATAGAAAAAGTCGTGACGCTATAAAGGAAAAGCTGCTTTTAAACAACTGCAATGCAAATCACTTCCTAATGAGTGACAATACGATCAATGTACAACCGGAAACTGATATTTTTACTTTTCCGGTATCTTTGAAACTCATAATCCAAATCCTTTGCACATACCAAGTATATAGATGAAAACAAAAGATATGCAGAATTAAGTTACTGTAATACTTGTGGAAAGACAACATTTTGAGAACATATCTTTCCATTGATATCACCTTGTTTCCCAGTAGCAGCTACTTTGATTTTCACATTATCAAATGCCTTTGCCCTGGAACATGCCCCTACCCTGACTCTTGTTAATAGTGAAAGAGTACAGCACTGTCATCAGCACTAGAATAACAAACTGCATTTCCCGGCAATCTGTCCAAGACTTCATTGTTAATGGTTAATGATTGCTCGTTTCTTGGTGTCAAAATGGCTGTGGCGGCAAATTCATGAGGTTCCAATCCGTCATACATCACCGACATAATAGAAGTGTTTTGGGGAACAATGCAACCATCAGGGATTTCGACTAAGCCTTTAGCAGGTTCATTTTGTTTTGTTGGCAGTTCACCATTACCAAGTTGTAATAACACAGCACAGAATTCTTGTTCTTACGACCTGACTCTCATGTTCTCAGGGCGGATGACCATCAATGATATATTATCATACTATAAATCTACAAATTGCAATCCTAATAATGCTGTTAAAATGTGATATACAAACCATCCAGCGGCTGGCACTGAGGGTGTTTTCCGCCAATGTTTTACTAATGCCTTCACTTTGTTTATTTCTTGATGGTTTATTGGCAGTGGGCAAAGTGAAGTTACCTTTGTACAGATCAGATATATCCACATCCAAAGCATCCTGTATTCAGGCAAAATGCTTGCACATTCCATCTCGAAGGATGAGCGGGGGTGAATATCTTCCCAACGCGGTTTATGAATATTTAGTCTCTGGTTTATTTGAAGAATCATTGCCATATCTTTTGAGTGAAGATATTGTGAATGCCAGGAAAGCCTATTATGCTATGTGGGTATGTCCTTTTATTCACGAGTCAAAAATTCCTTCGAGGTTGTTAATGATTATTTGATTGTTAAGTCTTCTTTCATTATTTTGTAACAGCTTTCAAAGTTCAAAGAGAAGCAAAAAAGGATATGATCCAGACTTTCTGGATGTCCTTTCAAGTTGTGGCAAAAAAGGATTGCTAACGGTCTGTAAGATATTTTGTGAGAACTTTTTAGTCCTTCTATGTCCTTTTGCGTTCGATCAAGGACGCATTGGTTCCTTATATGAAGAAACCAAGCATCCAATTCTACAAAATCTGATTATAGAAGATGTGTTTGGGAAGAGAACAACCATATACAATCAGATATGTGAAGGTCTTTCGACCCTTGGCTTCCTTGAAATCTTGAAAGAAAATAAAGAAATGTTCCTTCCTTATTTCGTTAGTGATCAGTCTCCGGAAATATCGATGGAGCTTACTGATTTGGGCAATCCTGAGGCAATCCTGTGAGGAATTGTTGCGTTTTTGTGTTTTTACTAGTGGGTGTTGTATGGTGCCACATGCAAAAATTAATGATGCAGAAGCAATTTTCGCTTCCACGTGTGAAAGAAGCGTAACATTCCCTGGTGTGTTCTAGACATACGATGTTATTGTAGAAGCATTGAATGCGGCTACTGCGCAGAATCTTATTACGTTTAATACTGTCTAATAAGCGTGTATATTCCTTTGGTTATCTTTTGTTTTATTTCTGCATTTCTTTTCTCATAAAGTTTGGATAAAGTTTCCTTTGAAAAGATGCTATTGGTATTTTTGTTTTACTTACATTTGATATTTTGTTGTCCTGATACAAATAGTTCAGTCTTCTGTTTTCGTTACAGCAATCTTTTTGTATGGGTATTTTATGCTTGTTCAGGAACAGACCATGATTCTGTTTTTCTTCAGATCTTATAACAGCATTTGTTTAAGGGTCGCGATATCTGAGATTGTGACTACTTCAAAACTACTGGCGATATATTTATTTCATTATATAGCAATTGTTGAACACTCTTCTTAATCGTGGTCATTTTTTCCTTAGACCAGTGATAATTGACGGTTAGTACAATAGCACGCAGCGTGACATCAGTTATTTTTGTCATCACCGGGGAACCATTGCATTGCATCCCCAATCGAACGCGAAGTTTTTGTGGAAATATCTTGAGAGTCAATAGGGATAACTGACATTTCTTAGGTTCCATGATCCCTGATGGGGCTTCCGTCTATGTCCATGGCTTCCTTAGCCAATACCGTCATATCAATAGCATCATTACTTGGTTCATCCATGATGGGTGTGGTTGATGTATGCGATGAGGGTTCGTCATGCTCTTGAAGTGACAGGTTGTTACGTTACGTGGAATGACTTGACCAGTTGTATTCAGAATGCTGTAGTCGATCCTTGATGTTCGTCTTGAATTCATCAACAGGTTGATTGCTTGGGTGTAAACTGATTTAGTGATTGACTACTGTTTGAATGTAGTGCAACTGGGTATTGAACAAGGCTGATTTGCTTTGAACAGTGAATATGTTCAAAGTGAAAATTATATTTACAAATATTCAAATAAACTGAAATATTAATGCTGAGAAATTTGATCTCTAAAGTACAAAAATTAAAATAGTTAAAAAATGTTTTGATTAGAAAATATTTGATTTTGAAAAACTTAAATTTGACTAAGTAGACACACTTAATAAAAAAGACTGACACCCAATAAAAGAAAAAGCAAAAACAAAAATTACCAGGTAGTCAATATTGAATTACTGAGTGAACCCAGTGCACAGTGATGTGTGTGAGATTGAATTTAAGTGTTTGGTTGACTTGAGAAGTTGAAGCTTATTGAGTTGACTTTATAACTATGTCAAAAAATTTCTAAATGTTGGCCTTTGAGATTTGTGAGCCCACGACTGTACTCTTTGAAGGTCAGATCACAACTGAACTGTGAGAGAAAAATGTTTGTCCTGTATACTAAGAAGTCTTATCAAAAAAAATTGGCTACTGAATAGTGAGAAATATAATTACATCAATAAACTAAGGTGAGAAAAAGCAATTAAATAAAGTAATGACCTAAGGGATATAAAGTGACATAATATGTTGATAATAAACTAACTAGTAACCCGGGTAAAATTTCTTACAGAGTTTAACTTTGAAAAAGATGTGTGAAATAGGCCTTTCCTGTGTGCGAGCCCAGTGAGGAAAAATTAAATCACACAACTGTGACCGGAAAGTGTACCCATGTTGTGGGGCTCGAAAAACTGATTTTCCCTGTGTACATAAAAAACTGACCTCAAATGCCACGTGCTTTTGGCATAATCGTGAAAAAAGTGTCGCTTGCCTCAACGTGGTTTTACGCGCACATAAGAAGAACTTGACCATAAAATTTAATTAAATATATCACTCTCTAAAATAAAAGTGGGATGCACACTACACAATTAATATAATAAGACTAGCCACTATTATTATCTACCTTGGCTAGGCCAGAATTCAATACTGAACTGTGGCTATAAAAGTGAACGGAAAATGAGGAGGAGAAGGAAAATGCCTATTCTAACATATATTTCGCTCCATGGGGAAATCTACTTATACTAATCCGCGTAGTGTGTAACACATTTAACTTAGAGAGTGTTGTGTTTTTGTTTTTTTAATGGTCAAAATCTTCTTAATCGTGGTCATATAGCGGCGGTTCGACCACACAAGACACATTCACGATTAGTATAATAGCACGTGGCATCATTTGACGTCAGATGTTTTTATTATCACGGGGAATCATTGCATTGCATCCCCAATCGAACGCGACGTTTTTGGGGAAATATCTCGAGAACCAATGGGGATAACTGACGTTTTTTAGGGTCCGCGATACGGGTGATTGGGTGACACAACATTTGGACCTAAATTTTATTTGGTGCTGCGGATATGACGTCATCAAAATCTTTAATCGACAATATCTCTGCAACCGTTGATCGTAGCGAAACGATCCCATACATTTTTTTGATCAGTTTTTCAAGCTCTACATCATGGGTACACTTTCTATATGTGATTCCATGGTTTAATTTTTCGTCACCTATTTTCGACACATCCTTCCCGAAAATAAAGCCGTAAAAAACTTTTACGCGAGATACTAGTCTTATTATACTAATTCGCAATCATGTGCAACACATTTAACTGAGAGAGTGTTGTGTTTTTGCTTTTTTAATGGTTAAAATCTTCTTAATCGAGGTCATTTTTTCGTTAGACCACTGATAATTGACGATTAGTATAATAGCATGCGGCGTGACGTCAGTTATTTTTATCTTATCACGGGGGAACCATTGCATTGCATCCCCAATCGAACGCGACGTTTTTGGGGAAATATCTAGAGAACCAATAGGGATAACTGACGTTTTTTAGGGTCAGCGATACGGGTGATGGGGTGACGCAACATTTGGGTCAAAATTTTATTTGGTACTGCGGATATGACGTCAGTAAAATCTATGATCGACGATATCTCTGCAACAGTTGATCGTAGTGAAACGATCCCATACATTTTTTTGCTTAGTTTTTCGAGCTCTAAAACATCGTGACACTTTCCAGTCCCGATTCCGTAATTGAAATTTTCGTCATGGGGTTTTTGCACATCCGTTTCGAAATTAAAGCCCTAAAAAACTTTTACGCGAGATACTATCTTATTATACTAATTCGCGTTGTGCATCCCACTTTTATTTTAGAGAGTGATATATTTAACTAAATTTTACGTAGGATTTCCTATATTGGCCGCGGAAAGCCACGTAGAGCGACAACGCTTTGTTCTCAGTAATGACGTCAGATTCTACTGAATCATTGATTTGACGTCAGTTTTTTTATCAGTACATACAACCACTTATATACGCTTATACGGGACACGGGTTCAGTTTCGAAATAAAAACCGGTAAGAAATGTTTTGCCAAAAATGCATGTTGATTGCGGGCGTCGTGCGACACAACACAAGATGAACATGGTCGGCGAGCGACGCGTACGGTTTATATGGTTTATATGTGTACACGGGATTTGAATAAAGGGATCATTTTCGAAATAAAAACCGGTAAGAAATGTTTTGCCTGCATGTTGATCGTTGGCGGCGTGTGACGACGCCTTGGCGTCTAGTCTTATTATACTAATTCGCAATTGTGCATCCCACTTTTATTTTAGAGAGTGACATATTTGGGTTTTTTTTCGCGGTCAAATCCTTCTTATTTTTTCCCTTTTTGTCGTAAAACCACGTAGAGGCGAGAACACTTTTTTTGATTTTCCGCGAGTAGTATATGCTGCTCCGTTTTGTTATTTTTGGTTTGCGCAGTGGAAATCAGCCGAAAAACGTCTTTGGAGGAGTGCGAGCAATGCAATCTTCTTCGTTCGAAATTTGTGAGCAAGAAACTTCGCGAAGAAGACGTGTTTTCGTTCTTTTGGTATACGAGTATTTTAATTTAGATTTGATTGTTTTAGGCAGCAAATCGACGAAAGAACTGACGAAGAAACACATGTTTGTATGCAGGAAGGTATTGTTATTATTATAAAACGTTTTATTATCGGGTAGCACGTGTAAGTGAGTTAGTTGTTTGTTTACAATGAAAAATCACAAAAGGTATTATTATAAAACTTTTATTTTTGATTAATAAAAGAACAAGTTAGGTATATGTATTTACTAGTATCCCGGGTAAAAACTTTTTACCAAACTTAACTTCGAAAACATTACGTCAAATCCACCATTCCTGTGTACGTACCCCGTGACGAAAAAATAAATCATAGAATCGCAACTCAAAAACATCCCAGGTGGCGTCGCTCGCCACCCATGTTCAGTATGCGTTGTGTCGCAGAATTTAACTCTTGCAAAAGTTTCTTTTCAGGCATTAAATTTTTAATTCATTTCTTACATTCAGAAAATTTAAAACAGAAACAAATAGCAACATGGCTCAGAACATATTCATACGCAGAAGAGAAGTAACTTTAATGTAAAAAAAATGCAATATATAACACAGAACCGTTTACCCAGACATACAAAACCAAACATTGAATAACATTACAAAAATGATACCTTCCAACTTTTTCTTTTGTTCAAAAGTTACTACTGGACTGCAACCATTTAACTTTCCAACTGTCTTCTTTTGTGTCAAAGTTACATTGGTTAGCAACCATTAATGAATTTTTGAAATGATAGTCTGTTCTTCCCAAAACCATCAACATCATGATAAAAACCATGAGTTTCATTTCTTTACGGTTTACGTGCTTTTTTATTATTTATCTCACCTAAAAAATATTTCAATTGTATAAAAATGCAGAAAGAGATAATCATGCTATGACATGGTTGAAATAAAAAACAAAAAGTAAATTTATGTATGCATCCTAAAAATAATTATAATTAAAAACACAAATTCAATGAAAGAATTTGTAAAGCTTTTGATTGGAAAGTCTTTAAAATCAACCAATACTATATGTTTATACAGGTTCAACACTCAACACTGGAGCTAAATTAAATAAAGACTTTTAACGTGGGATACACAACCAAACATCAAAATAATAAAAATCATTGAAACAATGAAATACCCTAGCCATAATTTAATACCGAAAAGATAAAAAGTAACAGATAAAAACATAATGCCAAACTTGTATACCCATGCATAGTACGTAAACAACTATCATAACACAAAATAATGTGTAATGATGACAAAATTTCAGAATCCATCCAGCAATGCAATGCTTCTTATTTGTAGTAGCACAGTCTTATCACATTGCACAGCAATAATTAATGAATTTCTGAAATACATAACTAACCCTTAACAAACCCTCACAACATCATAAACCATGTTCTTCATTTATTTTATGGTTTATATACACTTTTTGACCTAAAACAAAAAGATTTCAGTGAAGAACAGCTACAATCCACACAACTGCAACAACCATATTGAAGCAAACAAAAGCAAAAGACATAAATGACAGACAGGCAAGAGTAACAAAGCACCAAACATCCTATAAAATATACAGGAAAATTTAAAAAAAGCAGACATGGTTGAGATGAGATAAGACAGCATAACACATTCCCATTTCCACAGTCATAAAAACCATTTTTAATTGATCTGTGAATAAATAAATCTTCTTTGCTAACTAATGGCGCACGTTACCAAAACAAATTTTTACTGCGCTCCCCCTTCGTTGCTCCATAACGTTCGCTGTCACCCAGCTTTCATCCAAACGATTGAATTACGTTTGACTCTTGCACTCACACATTAATAATTCAAAACAAACTTAAAATTGAAATTAAAACCATTCGTTACCGTCGTGTAAATAAACATCTTTTTGTTCTACATTTCTTCACTGCACTTTCTTCTGTACAGTGATATTTGATAACTAAAACGTAAACAAACATTAAAATACATACATAACTTACTTACGAAATGTGTCACCTGTTCTTTTATTAATGATTAAAATAAAAGTTTTATAATAATACTTTCGTACGGACCTGTTCGTTCATTCTGCACAGCCAATTTTTAAAAACTTCACTGCACTTCTTCTGTATTCTCACCATGCTTTCACATTGTAAACAAACAATTAATCACTTATGCATGCAACAACTGTTCTTTTAATAATCTAAAATACAATAAAAGTTCAACAATAAACAGTTTAATAATCAGCACGTATACAAACCTGTGTTTCTTCGTGAAAACAACTGCGATAATGAAAATCGGTTATTAACGAACTTATTTTTGGAAATCGTCAACCAATCAAATTGGTGAAAAAATAATTTCTTGCGTTTTGATTGGTTTGAAAATTTAGACGTCACACTTAGATTATGTAATATTAAAAAAAGTGTCTGTCACCTCTGCGTGGTTGTACGACGAAAAGGGAAAAAATAAGAAAGATTTGACCGTGAGAAAAAAACCAAATATATCACTCTCTAAAATAAAAGTGTGACACACAGCGCGGATTATTATAATAAGATATTCAAATGTATTTAAATGTTTGTTTACGTGTTAGTTATCAAATATCGCTATACAGAAGAAAGTGTAGTGAAGAAATGCAGAACAAAATGATGTTTATTTACACAGTAAGGAATGGTTTTAATTTAGTTTTGAAAGATTAAATACTATAGCTTTGAATAGATATCTTTGAGTTCTTTCGTTTAGTTTATATGCTACTGGATGAAAAACGAAGACGAGAGTAATTTGTTTTGGTAATGCGCGCTATTATTATTTTCATAGTTAGCAAAGAAGATTTGATTTGATTTATTTATTTACGGATCAATTAAAAATGGTCCCACAGCTATGACTGTTTTCCTTTCTCATGGCTGTGGAAGTAGGGAACGTGTTATGCTGTCAAATTGTATCTTTTGACGATGTTTGATGTTTTGTCTGAATGCTTTTCTGCCAGCCATTTTGCTTTTTGTTTTGGTTGGCTTAAATATGGTTGCAGTAGTAGTAAGTATTGTAGCTGTTCTTTACTGAAATCTTTTTCTTTTAGGTCAGAAAAGAAAAAGTGTAGCTATTTATAAACGAAATTCATAAATGTATAAATGAAACACATGGTATTTAAGAGAAGAATGGATTATGTATTTCATTGCGATTGTACTACAAAAAAGAAGCATTGCTGGGGTATATTTTTCTTCAGTTTTTATTTGTTTACGGCATTCATTATTTTGTGTTATGTTAATTGCTACATACATACTTGCTAGGTATATAAGTTTAGCATTATGTTTTTATTTGTTGGATTTCTGCGAAAGCAAGAAATACATTAAAACCGGCTCTGTTTTTCTTCTTTTTCTTCTTTTTCTTACTGTCCAAACCTAGCGGTTTTTTGAAAATTCATGCATGCGGTAACATGAAACCAAAGCACCATGCCATGCATGTCAGCGGGAAGAAACCCTTTTAGAATAGAAGAAACTTATAATTATCTTGAACCGTGATCGTGTTGAAATATGTGACACTCATTTTCAGCACGATGGCTTTTATTATGTTTGATGTTCTTATTAATGTATTGTGTTCACGCATGTGGCTTTTTATCACGCATGTTATTCTTTTTAGTTTTTTCGTTCGTTGTATTTTTAGAAGAGAGAAAAACGTACTCGTTGCGATCAGATCGTTCTTTTCTAACTAAAACAAAATTCTCAACGTTTTATAAACAGAAGAGTCAAAAAGGTAGATATTTGTTTGTTTTTAGTGGAAACATGTCTTGAGATGTCTTGAAAAGCCTGAAAACATCTTTGTTTGTTTCGTATATATAGGCTGTTATGCTTTTCACTGGATACTTAAGCTCAGCTCAGTTTCCTGTTAAGTTCCAACATCAAAAATGTTTGACTACTCTCTGCACCACTTACTTTCAATGTTTGATGTTTTAATGTTTTTAATATTTTATATCAGTTTTTAAGTTATACACTGTCGATAATGTCCCTTTATGAATGGCTTTCCTAATCAGCAAATTAAACATCTTCCAACTGTGTAAATTCAGAACACTGCACATGAAACAAGATACAAAACTTTCCTTTCATTTATATAATTTATGTGTGTGCTTGAGCATACGTAATAAGTATATGTATATACGTATAAGTATAGCCTTTCAAAATCTTTGTTTACTTTTTGTGTTTTCAATATTGAGAAAACCATTCATAATGAAGAAGATTGACGGTATATATCACATGTTTAAAGAGTACACTTAACATACGAAATCACTGTGATATCTGAAAAGATCAATAAAAGCGTAATATTTCGTTCCCCAAAAATAAAGGATGTTAATGTCATCATACAGTGTCGATTACACGTTCACAATGCCCTGGGGTGCCTATGAAATCAGAAATGCAATGCTGTGTTGTAAAAATCATTCAGCCTTATTTTCAAATTTCTTAAAGAATTTTTATAAACAGGCCATGAATGTCAACTTAGATTAAGAATGTTTGTGGGTGTATGCCATATCAATTAAACTAAAACAAAAATGTCTGATTTCAGTTATATGTTGATTTTGGTCTATGTATCTATGTTGCATGACCAAAATCTGTGTGCCTTTTTGTGTTTGTCATTTAGGAAGATTGATACAAAGTTATCAAATTCAGAAATTCATATCTTTTAGAGTTATGTGCTCATTCATTGTGATATCTGCAAGGATCAATATATCCTTGATACTGTTTCGTACCAGCAAAATAAAGAATGTAACATCAGCGAGTCTATTTCTTGTCTGACTTCTTATGCACACATATGTAGTAATTTATTTTAACTATGAATACCAATTTTAACTAACTATATTGCATTTATTGTATTTATCTATTGTTATATTTTTTATTGGGTGAAAAGCCATTTTATGGATCCCTGAAATACATTTAATAATAATAATAATGTAATTCAGATGTAATCCAGTTTATTGACAGTATATACATTATAAATCTCAGATAGTGTCAGTTATCCTTTGACAATGTCTTGGGGAGGACATGATTAGAAATGTGATGTTTTATTTTGGAAATCATATATATATACAATCTCTTTCAAATTTCAAGTCACATGGTCTTTTATTTTTCATTTTCAGCAGATTTGGCAGAAATCCGTTTGCCTGTTACGGCATCTTGTTGCTTTTAATATCTTCTCGGTATTCAATTATGGTTTTGGTCAAAGTAGGGCATTTTGTTGTTTCAATTATTTTTATTAATTTGATGTTTGGTTGTGTATACCAGGTAAAAGTCTTTATTCTGTTCAGCTCCAGTGTTGAGTGAAGCCATATTGACTCACAGTATCGGTTGACTTTATAGACCAAATTTTGTTTTTGATTGTTATCTTTAGGATAAATGCGTACTTGAATTTTCTTTTTGTTTTTTCTTTCTTTTTGTTTTATTTTTTATTTCAATATTGTTATAGCATGATTAGGTTTTCGGTATTACAATTCAAGTATTAATTTTTTAGGTAATAATAAAAAAAGCATAAAGAAATGAAATTCATGGTTTTAATCATGACGTTGATGGTTTTGGGAAGAACAGACTACATATCATTTCAAAAATTCATTAATGGTTTTAGTCGAGTAGTAACTTTGGAACAAAAGAAAAAGTTGGAAGGTATCAATTTGTTTTGAATTAACATTTTGTAATGTTTAATTTCGTATGTCTGATTAAACAGTTCTGTGTTATATATTGCCATTTTTTTACATTAAAGTTACTTCTATTCTGCATATAAATATATTATTCTGAGCCATGTTGCTATTTGTTTCTGTTTTTAATCTTCTGAATGTAAGAAATGAATTAAAAAATTAATGCCTGTAGAAACTTTTACACGAGCTAATTTTCGCAACACAACGCATACTGAACATGGGTGGCGAGGGATGCCGCCTGGGATGTTTTTGAGTTGCGATTCTATGATTTATTTTTTCGTCACATGGGTACGTACACGGGAATGGTGGATTTGACCTAATGTTTTCGAAGTTAAGTTCGGTAAAAAGTTTTTACCCGGGATACTAGTCTATATACTAATCACAAGTGTGCATCCGCTTTTTTCACGCTTTCACTCTCTAAAATTTCGGGTCGTTTTAATGGAGTGTCAGACCACAATGGTTAATATTTTTCTACGATTAGTATAGGGGAAAACATTGCATTGCATGTAATCGTTTCAAATGTTTTGATTAGTCGCGAGATCAAGAAACAATAGACAACAACGAAAGTATTGTGCGAAGATTTATTAATATTTTTAGGGTAAGTACGCTTTAGAACTTTTTCGTTTGTTTGTTTTGTTTTTTCTTAAAGTATTAATAGAGTTTCTACGTCATTACATTTCAAATAATACGCGATTGAAGAAATGAATATCATGGTTTTTAATCGTGACGGTCTGGGTTCATAAAGAAAATCGCAATTGTTTTTAATTCACATTTCGACACTTTTATGACTTTCGCGTTTGGCTTTTATTTACATTGGGGTGTGGATTCCATGAATAGTTACAGCAATTTTAATCTTTTTGTTGTTTACCTGTACACACAATTTATTTTTACTACTGCATATATCGTATTGTGAAAGATTTATTACGAATATGTTGTGTTTTAGATCTTCTGATTAAAAAGTTTTTCTGTTCATAACTCCAGTGTTGAACTAAATATGCTTTAGCCGGAATACCTAGAGATTTTTAATTAAAAGAGTGAAGAGTGTTTTTTTTCTGTATTGACGTTTTTTAATCATGGGGAACCATTGCATTGCATCTTCAATTTATACATTATTTAAAGAGTGAAAAAAGTGGACGCACAGCACGTTTTTTATTTTTGGTGAATTAAAACCCGTGTTCTACACGCTGTTCTACACGGGATACTACATTCGAAACATTCTACATTCCAAACAATTGAAGAACTTTATCATACTAAAATTCATTATAAGCCTTTCTCTCTGTTCAGCACACATCGATTAAAACCTGTAAAAAAATTTTACATGGGTTACTATAATAAAGATAATAACAATAAAAGAGATCGTGCAATGTTTGAAATGCTACATAAGCTTTCCATGTATCAAACAATATCTTATTAAGTAGCATAAAATTTTGCCTTTTCAAAATTCAGCATTCTAAAATATTTGGAACTTTTTCGCTTCTTTAGTAATTAATCATGTTTGTCACAAAACATTTAAAAATTATGTTAAAGCGGAAAAATTCAAGAGCATGGTGTATTAATGTATTCTTTCCTGTAGTTAATGGAATGAATATGTATATGCCAAAGAACATAATTAAGAATAAAATACATTTTTCTCCAAGAGGTACTTGAGACCATTTGCCACTTGAATACAAAATGGTAGCAAATATGTCTGCAGCTCCTCAGCAGATATGCCACTGTTACATTGGCGTCGACTTTTTAAAAAACCATGTAGGTTGCCATAGCAATATTCCATGACAAGGTAAGGTAAATCTACAGCAGAATTAATTGTATTGGAGAAAAGTCATAAAAAAAAACAAATCATTTCAAACAAAAACTTTTCAAAAGTTCTTTGAATTCCTTTCCTGCTCTAGAATTGGTATTCTAGAGCAGGAAAGGAATCGCTACCGAGAATTATTATTTCCAAGAATGATGCACTAAACAATAAAAACGCATTGGAGGAATGCTAACGAAGTCATATCACTGTTATCATTGCACAACTGCATTCAAAGATGCAATGTACTCGCTATTCACCGAGAATTATTATTTCCAAGAATAAATGGATTAAACCATCGAAACGCATTCGAGGACTGTTAACGAAGTCAATATACACTTTTTCAAAAGTGATTAAAGATAACCTTTATTTGGTTTATTTATTTTTTTATTTGTTTGTTTATGCTATCTTAGGATACTTTTTTGGTGTAGTATAATCAACAGTTTTTCATGTGAATTTATGTTCCTGCTGATCATTCTATGACATTTTTTGTTTACCCTTATAGTCAGGGGTGACTATAATACTGATGTACTTTCTGTTTGTCATTTGTGAGACGTCAACCCGTAGAATCCGTAAAAAATTTTTACACGGGATACTAGTATATAATAATAATTAAAGACACAAACTTAATAAGAGAATTTTTATAGCTAAAGATTTTTTAACAAATGAAAACATTCAAAAAGTATACAAAACAATATATATAAGGTTTGCGGAGTGGGTGCGTGGAATCACCCGTTCGCCAGCGAAAATATCGAATGCGTGAAAGCCGGATATTCATTCACAATAATGTGTTGTTTCAGAGTCATCTTCGAAGAGTAAATTTAGATACATCATTTTACAGAAAAATATCTATCGTTTTAAATTTTCAGCAATATTTCGAAGGTCTGTTGATACCTTCGTCGACGACAACAAAGTCCGAAGAGCGAGTTGAATACATGAATACGCATCCATGACTGAAAAGGGCGCTATTATCCATAACTGAAAGGGCGCCATTTCCTTTTTGGGATAAGGAATATGCAAGAATATCATGTAATTTTTGTTAGTTTTCTTGAAATGTATCCTATCAATATTAGTTATATTGCGATTCAAAGAACTTCTATATATTAATAGCCGATTCTCTGTCTGTCTGTCTGTCTGTCTGTCTGTTTGTTTGTAAGTCACGCAAAATGGTAGATTGAGTTGTGAGCGAAATTATTTCTTTTTTTGTGTGCGACGCGAGTTCGAAGCAAATACATTGCAAACCCAATCGAATGTGACTTTTTTTTGGCTGATGAACTAATAGGAATAACGTTTTGTTTTTATCATTATTGTTAGTTTTATATTCCACATTGACTTGGCTTTGAAAACAGTACATCAACTAAATACAAAGAAACTAACTGATTAAACATTTTGGACAAAAAGCAGCAGTGGCAGAACGTGGCAGCATATGTTCGGTTTGCCACTAACTCTTGCCTGACTGTCTGAGACGGGTGAACTTTTTTTTTTGAGCAATCAAAATGTTTAAAAACCGATAGGTAAAAAAGAGTATCATATCAAAACAAAATGTTTTTTTTTTTTTTTTTTTTGCTTTTCTTTTAATAAATTAATTTCTTCTTTTAATTGTTAAGCGTTCTGGTCGAACGTTTTTTTATTCTATTTATTCATTTAGCACGTGCCTTTTTTCTCTCCTCCGTGTGAACTTTTTAAGAAGAGAAACCATTTTCCCCCTGTTTGATAGCACCCATGTTAGAGCGCGTAACGTTTTTAAAACAAAAGCTAATAAAAAGTTTTTTTCTCTCTACGTTTTGAGTGCATTGTTGTACTGATCAACGATTGTTTTAAAAAATAAATAACACATGAAATTTGGGTTTTTTTGGAACCATTGTAAACTGATATTTGATATTTGATTTCGAATCTGCCTCTAGGATAACTGACGTTTTTTCGGGTCCGCGATACAGGCGATGGGGTGACAAAAAATTTGGGTCTAATTTTTTTGGGAGGGGTCTGTGACGTCATCAAAATCTTTGAAGAATGATATCTCTGTAACGGTTGATCGCAGCAGAACGATCCCATACATTTTTTTAATCAGTTTTTCGAGCTCTACAACATGGTAACACTTTCGATTGCCAATTCCTTAATTTTATTTTTCGTGAAGTCAACGCATGCTGAACATGGGCGGCGAGCGACGCCGCCTTGGCGGCTAGTATTACTTTAAATGTCCAAATACCAAACTGTGCTCCCTTGCCTCGTTTTGATGTGGTAATTTGTTGAAAATTATCAAAAATTGGCCCATTAGCAATTTTCAGTTATGAAAAACTTAATATCAAGTAATGTCACAATATAAAATCTCAAGTCAGGTTTGATAGTCTGATAATGTGTATTCAAGGATTTGGTCAATGTGGGATGGAGATAGAAAAGAGAAGGAAAAGAAAATGCTTTATGAATCAATAATTTCCAGTTTTTTATGCATAAGTACAGATTTAAAAAATTTCTGACACTCATAGTGACAAGATGAGCATGAATAAAGATGGCCTATTCTTAAATAAATAGCTTTTTCAAAGCATAAAGAAGCACTAGGAAGTAAAACCAACAAGAAATCCAAAGGGCATCTTCTAAACTTTGGTAAAATGTTCAAGTAACTTAACCCAGATAATCAGCAACATCCGGTTTTATGTTGCAATGTCAATCAACAAAATTCAATTTACATAAAAGATTCTTGAATCCATCACATGTTCCTTTCAAATGAACGATAAAAAACATTTTGAATGTCTCTAACTACATGCTGGAAATGCCAGACACGTCACATTTGTTACTCCTGTCTTGGTTCAGCAGTTCCATTGTTTCAAGTACATATACCAGATGTTCCACGACCATATAATAGTGATTCGTCTTGATTCATAAATTGATATCAATTACTCTTGATAATGCCTTATAATACACCTGAAATAGTAAAACCAACCAAGAAATTATTAAGAGCATAAATTTTCCATTCACAATACTGAAAGTAAGTAAAATCATTTATATTTCACATATATTTAATTATATATGTTATTTTAATTATTACGTAACTATAATTATATTTTTAGAAATAACTCAAGTATATATATAACATGTATATATATATAACTGATTTGTTTCTTAGCTCTTCTTCATTGTCGTTTATTTTTAATTATCTTATCCAATCAAAGAATTTGTAAGCTGTATATATAACTATTTTACCTTCAGTTATTTTTCTCAAAGTTATAAAGTTTCACCCAGACATACGTACTAAATGTAAATACTACAACAGAGTTGACTAGAATTCAAAATCATAGAATATTTTTCAGTATAGATGGATAAAATATTGTCTATATACATTTTTTGTTGTTAAGCAGTCTAATTTGATAACACTGTACTATTTTAAATAGACAAATTCCATGATGATGTTTACTATTTTGATGTCTCATTAATTCAGACATTAGAAATTATCAAAGCCACTTTTTTCTTCACACACTTACCACTACTACATTCTCTCTCTTCAGCGTGAAAAGTTACATATGAAACATGCAAATCATTTCCCATGGACAATAATAAGCTTGCAATAAGAATTCAAAATGGGTAAATCTCTTAAAGGACCTATTATGAATAAAATTTTGTGGGGCAACAAATGGTGTCACTGCGTAATAAGAAGCGAGCAAACAAAAACATCATACATTAAATTTTAGCATCATCATTTGGACTTTTGTGTGTTGTGTGTGGTAATAAAAACACAGTTAAGTGGATCAAAATACAACATCAAGTTGAATAAACATTGCTTAAAGATAGTAGTAAAAGGAATGGAGAAGAAATAACAGTTTTTTCTTTTTCCTCCATCCCTCTATCAAGTCTCCTCAGAGCTCAGATTACACAGCTTGTGAGATAGATGCACAACATTCAGAAGCTTTGATCTGAATTTAAATTTTCAAAAGTATTAACAAGCAATATTCTCATCTATAAATGTTCAACTTACAATGAATGTTATCGTAAAGGATAGGAGGTATATTCCCAGTTTCCCAATTTGAATTTCATAACAAACCTCAGAGCATTCAGAGCAGCATGCCCGGGGAAAAAATGTCTACTTGACTCTAAATGCAACCACTTTGGCCTGCCCGCTACCGTATAGATCGACAATTTTGCCCGAAGGCAATACACTGAACACTTTTGGACTTGATCAATCATATAAATATCTATATCACAATTTGCGAAAATTAAAGGTAAGCGAGAAAATTTTGATTTTTGGTATGCACTGTAAGAAATTTCAGCGATTGACGGCAGCCGAACGCATCTCTCTGTTAGTATTTTGATGACAATATTTGATCTTGCCAAAAGAGCTCCGTTCCGCTAAAAAGCTACACTCCGCAAAAACTTAATCATACAATGACGATATCGAAAGAAAGACAAAACAAACTAAAAGAAACCTTGAGAAAGCATTGACCTTAAAAAACTCAACCGTAATGACAGAACATTGACATCTGTGGAACCATTTTGAAACTCAGTGAAAAACTCCTCTGGCTAATTCACAACAGTTACTCTTTACTCAAATAGATCTATATTATTTTAACTTTGGTTTAACTTCAAACAAAAGACGATTATATATACATTTCAATAATCAATTCACATCATCTTCACGTTAGTGAACAACATTTTCTGCTCTTCTGCTGCAGCCATTTTTAAAAACTTCAAAACTCTTTACTTTCTATATTTCATACCTGTAAACAAATAACTAAATAAAGTATTTACTTTCCAGCACACTTTCCTACTGCAAACATGTACTAAATACCTCTGTAAACTTTCTTTACTTCCCAGTAAGTTTCTACTGTACATGCACAGAATTATGCTTTCTCCCACTCAATCTCCCAAGTATTTTGTGTTGAAAAACATAAAACAGACTTCTTGTTTGCGGCGTCGCTCGCCACCCATGTTCAGTATGCATTGTGTCACTGAATTCTTTAACCCATGTTAACAATTTTTAATGGTTTTAATCACACTGCATGAAATTTGAAGTTTTTGTTACAACAAAAACATACGAAAACTAAAGAAAAGAGGAAGTTTTTATGTAAAATTGCAAAAAGAAAACTTCATGTTATTTAATGTTTTCGCTTTTTTGATAAGGGTAAGTTTAGTGTCAGTCGATTTCACACGAAAACTTTTTGTTTTCTTAGGAAATGGTGTTTTACGATTACACACTATAATTAAATGTTTTCAGTCGTAGTAAACAGGAAAACTTCGAAAGAATCGTTGATTATTATTTCACACTTAAAGTATATGTTTTCGATGCGATAACAATTGAGAACTTGATCTTTTCATATGAAACCGTTTATAGCGATTTCACACTATTTTTTAGGTTTTCGGTCGTAGTAGGCATGTAAACTTATTGTTTTCGTAAAAAATAGGTAAATGCTATTTCACATTTAGAATAGGGACTTTCGTTCCAATAACAATTGAGAACTTTATGTTTTCATATGAAATCGTTCACAACAATTTCACACAATACAAACCATTTTCGATATCGTTACAGACAAAAAATTGATGCTAGATGCGTAGGTTTTGCGCCAAACGTTCTCAACATGACATGTCCATTATTTTACGCAGGTAGGGTAAAAGGTTGAAAGAAAATATGCAAATATGTTGAAGATTGAACTTTTCCCATAAACTTATACATACAAATAGGTAAGTAAATTAGGTAGATAAATTAATAGTATTTACATATTTATATTTTTATTATTTACATATCATAAGTGTAAAATTCTATAAAACAATCCATAAATAAATAAAAATTATTAAATGTGATAAATCTCATGTTTCAAGTCTAAATTTCAAGTTGAGAGTTCAACTTAAGATAATGAACTATTTTACAGAGAGTCGATGGTTGCAATATGCTGATGTCAGCAGAAATAGAACAGCTTTGGTACGGTTTTATGAACAAGCAGCTGTTTATTATTAACAAAGCACTCAAACAAACCATAATTGGCTGGTGGAGATTCTCACCAGAAAACTCAAAGTTTCTACATAAAGTAAGTTAAAACGAAGTCTGTATTATATATAAAAGATAAACTATAACACAACTAGGATGCAAATTTTAAACATTATTATCAACAATCCACTCATATCCTTTAGGTAATCGAGTTGGTGGAACACGAGATGAAGCATCTCCACGTTTACGTGGAAGCATACGAAATTTAGCTCGAGATGAAGCCTTTTCTTTGTGCACCTTGTCAAACTTTTCAACGAATCTGTTAAATTTTTTGGCACGCCATATCAGTGGTCGAACAACAAAAACTTTTTCATCTTCATTTATGAGTTCATCTTCTGATGACATGAGTTCAGGAATCATGCAATGTGGCCAATACACCTTTGATTGCTGATCCATTTCAGCAGTTGATAAATTTTGAATTGTTTTTATTCTCCTGTTTGCTTTCTAAGAAAAAAAGTAGATCATTAAGTTCATGGAAGATCATTTTCTAAGTGATAACTTTACTTAAAACTTAAAATTTACTCACATGCTCTTTTCTCGATTTAGCAGCACTCATGACTGCAAAATCCGGATTTCTTTCCTTTTGCATCTTCATTTCTTTCCTGCTTCGAAAATATATGACCTCAACATCTCGGTTTCATCATAAACCAAAAGAAACCCCACTTCGAGCCAGTCCTACAGATAGAGTTCCTAGGTCTACTGATCGACTCAACATCGTTAACCTTAGCTCTACCTCAGGAAACAATATTAAAAATACAAAATCATTGCTCTCAGTTGCTTGCCAATCGCCAAACAACAGTACTACAACTTTCTGAACTAATAGGAAAATTAGGGGGAGGGGGGTAGGGCAGTGGTCGAAAATAGAACAGGACAAACATATCAATGTTCTGGAATTAATAGCAGTCGAATTGGCAATATTATCATTTACCAAGGAAAAACAAATCAGGTCACTCCATGTCCAAATAGACAACACAACAGCACTAAGTTATTTAGTAAGAATGGGAAGAACTCACAACAAAGAGCTTCTACAGATCTCAAAAGAAATTTGGGATTATTTAATTTCCCGCAGGATCATTACGGCAGAGTATTTACCAAGCCGTTTGAATGTGAGGGCAGATTGGGAATCCCGGAATCCCACAGAAAGCAGCGAATGGATTTTGAATCCCCAGTTGTTTCAACAAATACTCCAAAAAAGGGGAACTCCCAATGTGGACCTCTTTGCTTCTCGTCTGAATAAACAACTTCCAAAGTATATGTCCTTGAAGGCAGATCCAGAGAGCTGTGCCATGGATGTGTTCCAACGACCATTGCGCAACATGCTAGGATATGCTTTTCCCCCTTTTCGTTTAGTGGGGAAAGTTCTGGCCAAAGTCAGATCCGAAGGCAGCACTCTTCTTTTGATCACACCAGAAAAACTCTTTCCTGTTCTGATAATTTACCAGGGTATGGACGCATTAACCACGTTTTGAGCAGAAATATTTCGTGCCCAACTAAAAAATAAGGTAAGGGGTCAAATTCACATCCTGTAACTGACTCTGGTTTCGGGATATTTTTTCTGTGATCTTCAGAATACCCTCCCATGTTGCTGTGAGCGAGGACGCAACTATCGTCATTACTGCCATACTGACCAACATCGAATAATGTAAAGCAATAATTGCGTCACAGATAGCGAGCAGAACAAAGCTAAAATATCCCTTGTAGTTGTGGTATAGGCTTCCAGTGTTTTTTGGACATTTAATTCGAACATGCTTTCGTCGATAGCACCAATGACGTGCGGCATGTTCAACGTGTCTTCAAATTGTTGTGCAATCGTTTTCCATTCTTCTGGTGATTTAGGACAGTGTAGATATTTCTCAGAAAGCACTTGATAAATAGCGTCACAGGTTTCAGATATAATCTTTGAGACTGTCGCTCTTCCAATTTGGAATTGAAACGATAGTGAAATTTGCGACTCTCCAGAAGCAAGGAACCTTAGTGTTAAGGCAAGGCATTCATTTAAGGGTATCGATTTTCTAAATGTTGTGTTTTTTTTCGGTGAAAACCAATGAAAGAAGGATTCGCAAAAACCTTAAAACTAATAACAAAATTAATTTTTCCCTTTGGCGATTTACATTGAAATTTTGTAATGACAATATAGGTTGCAAGATAAAATCATACTTTGAAAGGAGGAAGAAAGATTACGTCATCTAAGGGTACCGTATAATCTCAATTCATGATGGTACCACACATTAGATTGTTGTACAAGGTTCCAGGTACAGATTGGCACTATACTCCTGTACTTATGGAGGATTTATGGAGCAGACAGAAAACTAAATAGATTTTTAAGTCACTGTATCTTTTCTTTAAGGCAAAATATATTGCTTTTTGAAGATCTAGTCACAGTATTTTAGTAACAAACTTTTGATTTAGAAATTTCATGAAAAAACGGGTAAGAGAAACTTGAAAACTTGTGGTATTATGAGTTCAAAAAACCAAATGTCAGCAAAATCAAAAATAAAATGTATCAAATACATGTAATATAATCGTGATGTCTCTTTTTGAACAACAAGACTTAGGTGACTTTCTGCTGTAGGTCTGTACATTTCCTACAAAACCATTTTTCTTTACTGTTTTCCAAAACATTTGGTGGAATCTTTTCGCACATACGATGGTACCACTGTAAGCAATTTTCACATTCAACCATGTGCCTATAAATGAAAAAAAATATATTGCTTTGTTTGGAGGAGTAGTTTATATTTTCAAAATAATGATAAATGCATGCAAAACTTAAAATAGAGGTTCAAAGTATAGATGATAAACATACTTTCCAAACACAAATTTATCTGAAGATGTCCATATCATTCGACATGTGCAATGAATTTGTAGTTTAAACGTTTTTGCATTACATCTCCTTGTCGATTTATTGCATAATGGAAATGGTGTCAAATGTTTTGAATCCAAGCATCCAAGGATATGACTTCGCATTTTGCTTTGGTCAAACCATATATCTATGGGGTTCTTTCCCATCACTGCGATGTACTGAATAAAGGCCAAAGCAAATAAGCCACAGTCCACTCCTCCTTTTTGCTGTTGAATACTCAGGACATTAACATTGATTTCTGGGAGCTCGCATTTTAATATATTACAAATTTGTCTTTTTGTGGACAAGGTTATATTGTTTTTAAACATACTGTCTAAAACATTGATTTCCCCAACTTTGCAGCCATATGTGCTTAAAGCAATCCAGTGGTGGTTCCCATTGTATATAATTTGCACAAATGGTATATTGTCCATTGGGGTAAATGAATTGTTCTGTCCTAACACAGGACCTTGCAATCAATTTGCTTCCTGTGCTTGTTTTTTCAAAAGATTTTGTAAGCAATGGATGGCAGTGTCAGATAGCATGTTATTTTCAGCTATGTCCTTGATATCACTTTCTCCTAACATGGGCTCTGATATTGAATAATGCATTTTGTGCCCCTCTGCAATTTCATCTTCGCTTGAAATACAAATTTCCTCCTGATTTGGCTGGCATACAAAGTATGGTGTACCAGTTATTTGGTGGTCAGTCACAACCATTTCTTCTACCAAATCATCTTTGCGTTCAACTTTCTCTTCAAGTTTTATTTTGGATGCCTCCACCATTTTATCACGCTTCGTTCCAACCCTTTTCAAATTTAGCTTGCTTTTGTTCTCAAGGGAATTTCAATGACATTAAACTTATGTGTATTTACATCACATTTGAGTGGAATGCCCTTTTCTTTCGGTGAAGCTGCTTCTAACTTTCTGATAGCATGCTGCAAGTAACTGTGTAAGTCATTCATTTCTTTACTTGAGTCATCCACATCATATGTCAGATTGCGAATCTGTGTTAGCATTTCACATATTTCATAACCAACAGACAGCCTTTTCCCTTTATCATCTTTGTTATCGTTTGCATCTTGACTTGCATTACTTTCTGCAGCAATATTTACATCTTCATTTATACAAGTTGTTTCATTTTCTGGTTTTCTTGAGATTTGACAGACTGGTGTCTCCATTTCTCTTCCTTTGTCAATATTCAAAAATGGCGAGTTGATATAAAGGTGGGATAAAGAATCCCAAGACCATGTTTTGGGATACTTTCTGAAAATCACAAAGAAATGTTTACACAGATATCCTGTTTCCAACCAATCATTACAGGTGCATTTTGGCATTTCATGAGTATTTCCAAAAATTACACTGTAAAACTTCCTATCACCAGAAAATGTTTTCACTGTGAAATCCCCATAGTTAACCATTGAAACCCCTGCTAAATCAGCATCTTTTGCAAGTTGAATTTTCGTCAAGCAATGTCGAACGAATTCAGGTGGTATCTTGGAACTTCAGTTCTATATCTCCTGTACCTGGAATCCATCTTGAAATTTGATTCAGTGTAACTAAAAATGATTATAACGGGCATATTTGAAATTAGTTATACAGATAGTAAAGCTGTAATGGAAATAATTGTTATACTTTAACCTTTCAAGTTTATCTGTGAAGAATTCTTCTATTAGTATTGTCAGCATTCCTGTTATGGAAGAGTTTCTGTAACGTTGCAGGTATGTATACTTAAACGTTTCATTCTGACGTTCAACGCCATTGTTTGTGTTGCAATTCACAAGCAATCGGTCCTTTCTATATGCCCAAATCCATCTCTAATTTGAAATGTATATAGAGTTTTAAATATTTATAATATATAGTACTGTAATTAGAAAACAAAATTGAACTGGCCTCTTTTATAGTAAACCAATATTTTGACATATAGTCTTTGAATTTGTTGTTTGTTGGTTTTTTCCAAAAATCTGAGTCATAAAGAGAGTTTAATGCAGCATTCGTTTCCTCTATGTTTTTTGATCTTGCAATTCTCCTCAATATTGGGAGAATGTTGCCCTTCACATTACTGCATCCATTATTTGTCTTTGATAGCCATCTATCCCATGCTTGCTCCCGATGGAAATCGCACACCAAAACACGGCATCCTATAACAACGGATTGTATAAATTATTAATCAATTTGTTTCTATACTTCACTTTAAGATTAGGTTAAAACTAGTATCTCGCGTAAAAGTTTTTTACGACTTTAATTTCGAAAATGTTGTCACGAAAATAGGTGACGAAATATTAAAGTCTCGAAATGAGACCGTACCCATGTTGTAGAGCTCGAAAAGCTGATCAAAAAAGTGTATGGGATCGTTGTTGAATTAGTGTCGAACAGAAATTTTACAATTTTGAAAATATAGTTTTCAGTTCTTTCCCAGTCAGCACTTTTATTAGAAAATATCTGCGAAGAAGTCCATTTCTATGAAATCTACACACAATTTTACTAAGAATGCTCTCCGTCACAGTGATTTTTTTTGACGATTTTGCACACTGGGTTACAGATCTGATTAATGGAGTGCCATCTCATATGTTTTTCTTCTTTCTTTTAAATAATAGCGCTTTTGTCATTGTAAATAAAGATTAACATTGCTTGGGTAAATTAATAAGTAAATTTGTGTTTTTAGTTATTGTTTTTAGGATATGCGTACTTGAATTTCCTTTTTGTTTTTTGTTTCTTTTTGTTTTGTTTTTTATTTTCGATATTACAATTGAGATATTATTCTTTTAGGCAATAATAAAAAAGCATAAAGAAATGAAACTCATGGTTTAAATCATGATGATTTTGGGAAGAACAGACTATATATATATTTCAAAATTCATTAATGATTACAGTCCAGAAGTAACTTTGGAACAAAAGAAAAAGTTGGAAGGTATCAATTTGTTTTGAATTAACATTTTGTAATGTTTGGTTTTGTGGTAAACAGTTCTGTGTTATATATTGCCACTTTTTTTACATTAAAGTTACTTCTCTTCTGCGTATAAATATGTATTCTGAGCCATGTTGCTATTTGTTTCTGTTTTTAATCTTCTGAATGTAATAACGCATTAATGCCTGTAAAAAACTTTTACACAAGTGAAATTCTGCGACAGAACGCATACTGAACATGGGTGGCGAGCGACGCCGCCTTGGCGGCTAGTAAAGTAATATACGTAAGTACATGAGTCAAACGGATTTAATAAATACAGCGTTAAAAGAGAATAAAAACAGAGTTAAAACGATCAGATCATAAAGATGCAGGTCCTACACGAGCAGTTACTGATTTGTTTTGGTAACGAACTGTTCCTTATTTTATTTATTTCAAAATGGCTCCACAGTTATGAAGTTACGAAGAAAGCATTTTTATGTCTTTCACTGTATAAAAATGGTAGTGAAATTGCAGTAGAAAACAAATAGAAAGTGTATGTTTACAATAGGAAAGTATGCTGGAAAGTTAATCGAGTGTTATTAATTTGTTTACAGGTATGAAATATAGAAAGTAAAAGAGTTTAGAAGTGTTTGATAATGGCTACAGAACATGATCAATATTGTTTACTATCATGATGATGTGAATTGGTATTGAAAGGTAAAGTTAAAATAGTATCTATTTAGTTAAAACATAGTTAGTATTAGTGGATAAATAAAGGATAAGGGGGATGTTTACTGTTGTGTTCTGAATTTTCCAGCGCAGAGAGGAGCTTTGAACTGGAAATAAAAAATGGCTCCACGAATGTTTTCATATGTTAAAAATTTTTCAGCTATACTAATTCTGTCATTACGTTTGTGTTTTTAATTATTAATTTTAAGGTTAATATATTTTCAAAGTTTCTTTTACTTTGTTTTGTTTTTCTTTAGATTTCGTCATAGCATGATTAGGTTTTTTGTATATGTTTTTTGAATGTTTTCATCTGTTAAAATAGAAATGAAGCACATGATGGGTTATAATGTTGAGAGGGTTACTTAAGAGAAGAATGGATTATGTAATTTAAATGACTGTGCAATGAAATTATCCTACAAAAAATAAGCGTTGTTGGCTGTATTTTTCTTAAGTTTATATTTTATCGTGTTTATGCATATTTTGTGTTATGGTAATCATTTACGTACTATGCCTAGGTATATAACTTTGGCTGTATGATTTTATTTGTGACTTTTTATCTTCTGTGTAAAATTTTGTTCTTAGTTATTGTTTTTAGGATAAATGCGTACTTGGATTTCCTTTTTTTTTTTGTTATTTGTTTTTTTTATTTTTTTATTTTCGGTATTACAATTTAAATATTATTCTTTTAGGCAATAATAAAAAAGCACGAAGAAATGAAACTCATGGTTTTAATCATAATGTTGATGGTTTTGGGAAGAGCTAAAATTATCATTTCAAAAATTCATTAATGGTTGCAGTCCAGTAGTAACTTTTGAACAAAAGAAAAAGTTGGAAGGTATCATTTTTGTAATATTATTCAATGTTTGGTTTTGTATGTCTGGGTAAACAGTTCTGTGTTATATATTGCGTTTTTTTACATTAAAGTTACTTCTCTTCTGCGTATGAATATATATTCTGAGCCATGTTGCTATTTGTTTCAGTTTTAAATTTTCTGAATGTAAGAAATGAATTAAAAAATTAATGCCTGAAAAGAAATTTTTGCAAGAGTTAAATTTTGCGACACAACGCATACTGAACATGGGTGGCGAGCGACGCCGCATGGGGTGTTTTTGAGTTGCGATTCTATGATTTATTTTTTCGTCACGGGGTACGTACACAGGAATGGTGGATTTGACCTAATGTTTTCGAAGTTAAGTTCGGTAAAAAGTTTTTACCCGGGATACTAGTGAAGTAATAATTGCAGAATGTCCAAACATACATCATAGACAAAGGAGTATAAATAAGTAGATTGTGAAAATCGTAGCATATGAAAAGAAAATGTTAATGTGTATTGACTCTTACTATCTACTGCTGATAAAGCATCATCTAAATAAAGAAGGTTTAAAAAGTACCTGTCATATAAAAGAAAGATAAAAGAAATGGAAACTACAAAGTTATGCTAATACAAACTCTTACTCCTTTGCCACATTCGGCGCGGTATTGGTATCTAATGAAGAAAAGGACAAAGTTATTATTGCATCATAGAATGATAAACAAAGGAGTAGATTGTGAGTGATAGCATATAGAAAGAAAATGTTAATGTGTATTGACTCTTACTTTACTAACAGCTGTTGGTAAAGCATTATCTAAATACAGAAGGTTTAAAAAGTAGCTGTCATACAAAAGAAAGATAAAAGAAATTGAAACTACAAAGTTATGTCAACTAAAACCCCTTACTCTTTGCCACACTCGGCACGTTACTGGTATCTAATGAAGGAAATCACAAAGTTATAATTACAGAATGTCCAAATATACATTATAGACAAAGGAGTATAAGTAAGTAGATTGTGAAAGTCATAACATATAGAAAGGAAACGTTGATATTAATTGATTCTTACTATCAGCTGTTCGTAAACCATTAGCTATAGAGAGAAAGGTCCAGGAAGTAGCATATATTCAAAAATGTCATACACTGTAACTCAAACAGCCTGATTCAGCAGATGAAAAAACCAAGAGAAAACGAATTGAAAACTCCAATAAAAATCCTTACTATATTTGATATTTTCACTGCTATCTGTATAAAGGAAAAGAAGATGTTGTAATGGCAGCATGTAAATCCAAAATTTATAAGATGAGATAAAGTAGATAAAAAAATACTATTAAGAAAGAATTTTTACCTTCACCAAGTAGTTCTATTTCTCGCTCTGAAATGAAATCAATTAGCTTTGAGAATTCTGACTACTTTCATAGAAAATAATCTAATATATTACAGACAAAATTGTATAAATGAAAAAACTGAAGTTATTTTAACAATAATTTTTACCTGCACTAATAAATTTGTCTTCTGACTCTGAAATGAAATCAATTTGATTAGTATTTTAATGTCTCTTACAGAAAGTTTAAAAACGTAATGTTTTACTGTTGCACACATCCATGGGAGTTCCCATTATTATATTAATTCACTAAATGAAGAAAAAACAAAAGTTACAATCATGGAGAGATAATATGGAGCATGCCCTGACTTTTAGTTCATGAATTGTCCACAAAGTTTACTTCATGCACAATTCATGATAACGGAGTACACGGCGAGAACGTAAGTCAATGGGACTTGTACTCCACCTAAAAAACAACAAAATCTACAGGTTGTTCATTAGGTACAAAGCTGCCAAACTACAGTGCCACAACAACTGTCAGCAGTGACTACAGCAATGGTTTACAGTATACTAATGAGCCACAACATGTCTCAATAGTGGCGTAACTTACAGAAGAAGCCAAAACAACTGTCAACAGCAGCCACCACTGTAAGTGTTTACTCTATCTTATTATATAACAGAATAAGCCACAACAACAAATTCAGATGTTAAGGTGAATCACGACATTCACAGCAACACTTGTGGAAAGACAACATTTTGAGTATACATCTTTCCATTAATATAACCTTGCTTACCCATACCGGCAACTTTAATTTTAACATTACCAAATGCTTTTGCCCTTGAACAGGCGACATACAACTGTCCATGTGAAAAACACGGTCTCTGCAAAAACAAACCAATTTTTTCAAACGTTTGACCTTGACTTTTGTTAATAGTAAAAGAGTACGCCAACCGAATAGGAAGTTGTCGGCGCTTCAATACAAAAGGCATACCTGTGTCGGACGGTGACAATTGTACTCTAGGTATAAAAATAATTTCCCCAACTGCTGCACCTGTAAAAGTTTCAGCCTTAATAAAGTTATGCGACAATTCACGAACAATCAAGCGGGTGCCATTACAAAGACCCTTCCTAATGTTCAGATTCCTCAAAAGCATAATAATAGCCCCAGCTTTAAGTTTCAAACAATGTGGAGGCATACCGGATGGTGTAATACTATTCAGAAAATCAACCGGATAGTTTTGCTGCTCTTCTACATCGTCACACACCACTTCATCAGCACTGTAATAACAAACTGCATCTCCAGGCAGTCTGTCCAACACCTCATTATTAATGATCAACGATTGCTCATTTGTCGGTGTCAGAATGGCTGTGGTAGCATATTCGTGAGGCTCCAGTCCATCGTACATAACAGATATAATCGAAGTATCTTTAGGAACAACACAACAATCAGGAATTTCGATGGAACCTTTAGCAGGTTCGTTTTGTTTGATTGGAAGTTCACCATTACCAAGTTGTAACAGCCAAGTACAGAATTCTTGCTCTTCCGGTCTGGCTTTCATATTTTCAGTGAGAGAGTATTTCGACACTGATGCCCATAACACAGAACTGGTCAAGCAAACTTCCATAACATCGGTTGGCTTTGCCTTTTTCACAACCAGCAAACACTGACGAAAATCTCCACCCCATAAAAGAACCTTGCCACCAAAAAGTGCATCACTGCCACAAATATCTTTGAGTAATCTGTCTACAGCATGGAAAATGTGCGTAGAAACCATAGTCGCTTCATCGATCAGAAACAGGTTGACACTTCGAAGGTATTCCGCATGTTTTGATGCTGGTGTTATATTACATACACTGTTTTCTAAAACAGGAACAGGCAAACGAAATAATGAATGCAATGTACAACCACCAGACAGTAAGGTGGCTGCAATACCTGTATATGCAGCTGTAGCAACTTTCCAACCTCTGGCTCTACATGCTGCAATAACATAACTGTATGTAAAAGTCTTACCTGTGCCAGCTGGTCCATCTAGAAAAAACAAAGTTTCAACTTGTGCTAAACCATTACGCACATTTGAAACTGCAGACAAAATCGCATCTGCCACAACTAACTGATGTTCATTAAGCAGAGGCCTTACCTGGTCTGCCCTGTCAATGTAAATATTCACATCATCTTCTTCCTGAGCAACCTGCTGAACCAACTCAGGAAGATTAAACTGTGTTAAAGTCATACCAAATTGTCTCAGGACATTATCAATATAACCTAAAACCCTTTGCTCTGCTTGAGCGACAGCCAATGTGCGAAGGTAGTCTTCGCACAAATATCCCTTGAATGTATTCCACAATTCCAGAGGATTGGAAGGCTCACAGTGAGTCAAAATAGTGACAAACAGTTGTCTAAGCTGTTGGGGCATTTGAAATGTTGAAGCCTCTTCCAATGTATTGTGCCACTCTGCGTCATCTTGCAGAAGATGTCTGGCAATACATGCTTCAGGAATGTGTCGTAAACCACTCCATCGTAAGTACGCAAATACTCGAAAGACGTAGGACCTGCAACATGCAATAACAAAACTCGTAGGAAAAAACGTTCTCCTTCTGACGGTCGAGCATTGTATAACCGAGCGACTATAGGCTTAAATGTTCTTTTTCGTTTCTTCCATTTTTTCTCTTTGCCATGAAAGACATAATGATACGGAATATTTGAGTAAAGATACTGCCGAGCATCAGGATCTTCTACATTCAGATTAAACCATGCTGTAAGGTGACTATCATTCAATGCCCCTTCAGCAGCTGCCTCCTCTTCACCAGCTCTAAAATAAACTTGGTGACGATCAGGTAAATGAACAGCTAGCTAATCTCTTAATAGTATGTGATTTTTCATGCATGGAAAATTCGAAAATTCTCCATAACGCTTCAGGTGCACTGACATATCGAGCGTCCAGATACGTTTTTATTTCGTCATGTTCCAAACGTTCATTAATCTCCACATTAGCAGGATCATGTCCCTTGTAAACATATTTAAAAAGATATTTCACACTCCTGATTGTGGTACATGCTTCCAAATTTATGTGAGCATTATACTTCTTGGACAACCACGGACAGTGTGGAACTACCCATTGATTATCTAAGTCCACATTTGTTACCCTCACTGTACGACCATTGTTACGTCTGCGATAGAGCGGATACCCATTTGCATTCATTTGGGTTGCTTCACAAAATCGCTTTGGAAAATCCTTGGTGCAGTTGCCATCATCTCCCACACAAACTGCATTAGGGTTAGCATTCCCACAGGGACCATGAATCATACATGACTTGATGATATCTAGAAGTTCAGGTTCCTGTTCAGGATCTGGTATTTCAGCAGAAATTAAGCTGTCAATGTCATCAGCATTACGCAGTTTGTCTTCTTGTGCTAAATGGATAAGAATATGAGCATGAGGTAAAGAATGTTTCTGAAATTGAATAACATACAAATGAGAAATGGCTTTTCCCAAAGCACCATTTTTATTTATATCCTCCAAAAGCGCTTTTAATTTCAAATTGAAAACACGTGTAATCAGGTCTGGATGATAATGTGCAGGCTCATTATCTAAGTTTTCCGTGATCTCCTTCCATTTCGGATTGCATGTAAATGTGCAAAACAGATCTGGCTATCCCATTTTAGTTACCATAGCCATAGCATCTTGATAATTCTGTTGCATGGCCCGAGGACCACCCTGAAAAGAAGACGGAAGAATCACCGGTCTGCCTGCATGAAGGCCACGATTTTCTGCAACATTTTCAAGATAATCAATGAGCCCTTGATATTGCTCAACACGGAAATTGCGCTGGTTTTGACGAATATAATTAAGACGGTCAGATTCAACATTGCAGTAACAATCTACAGCATATTGTTGAAGTAATCTTTTACCTTTTAATATGGGGCTAAAAGCACCTCTAAATGCAAACCTATAAGTATAATATTGCATCATAGTTGTACGACGTTGCTGTCCTGCTGCATATTCTGCTACATGAGGGATGTCGGAACTCCAACCCAACTCTCCTCTTGGAAAAAATACAGGATACACCATCGGATCGAGATTAGGCAAATGTACAGGCAAATCCTGCAATGGTCTATCTCAAGGATAAACAACGATGTCTCGAGCCAATGGTGGTGCACCATCTTCACCAACAAAAACAGCAGCTACTTCATCATGGTGAGGTAGATTGTATCGACGCCAGTCACCACCACTTCTCAAATGCATTCTGACCTGCAAAACAATAGCAAAGATCTGTACATATCACTTCAAAGATTTTTAATTATTAATTTTCATCATATTTTCCATTTACCTCAGATGGGCGACGATTTTGTTGATTTGCAAGTTGAAATTCCTGAGCTTCTACCTCACCCATGTATTTGTAAGCAGCTGCATATGGACTCTCCCTTAAAATGATGTCTTGCAAAGTTTGCATGACTTCGGGATAACATCCTTGATTTTCTGGTCTTGCCATTCTCTCATTGAATGCATCCATACCGTCGTAGATATATAATTGACCAAAGGAAGGAGGAATACTGGGTGGCGGGTGCAAATTACCTGTTCGGTGACATACCTGGCCATTAATACGAAAAACTGGTGGACCACGACCTTGTGGCACAACCAATTTTGCACCCATCGAAGCAAAAGCAACCAAACTATTGAACTTTCGAATATTTTCTTGAAAGTTCTTTGATTGATTAGAATCACCTACTAAAAGCTCTTTAAGATCATTAGGATAATAAATGTTATCTAAATGAACTTTACCATTGTGACAGCATTTAAAATTGGTCTCATCAAGGAACATCTTGGCACCACAAAACTGACAGACTTTGTCCATGGCACCAAGATAGTGTAGCTCAGGCATTTGGCCTTGTCGAGCAGCAAGATGCAAGGGGGGATAAGCATCAGCCCGTCTAGCCCTCATACGTTGTGCATTCTCATTCCGCCTGGCTAATCTTTCACCTGGCTGTTGAGCTTGACGATATTCAACACTCCGCTGAGTATTATTGATTCTAAGTCTCTCATTCTCTGATACTGATTGGATGTTATTTGCCTGCTGAAGCTGTTGGCGCCTTGCTTCAGCTACATCCTCATTTGCATGCCTACGCTGAATAACAGAGCGAAGTTGTTGTTGATCAGGTGGTTGCAAAACAAACTGACCATTCCTATAAACTGCTTGGAAGCCAGGAACAATATTAGTGCCTCTTATATTAAACATCACAACACAGAAACACTAACAATAGATAGTAGAAAGAAATAGCCACCCCAGTGAATTAATGCACAGAACAACCTGGTGGAAGCGAAAACAAACCTTTTTTATACAAAAATAACAGACACTGAAGGGGCAACAGATAGCTAGACAACCTAGGAGAAAGCGAAAACAATTGACGTTGTAACAGACAGAGAGAATTACAGATGTAATTTAAGTGACAAACCTTTCTTTCTACTCTGTCTTCTTTCTACTTTCTGCTCTCTCTCTCTCTCTCTCTACTACACAGCAAGGGATAAATGAACCTGAATAAATGCAGATTTTAAAGTTAGGTAGGTAGGTAGGTACTTTTCGGTTTGGTTGGAAAAACCTCCGTGGAGTTTGCCATCTTTAAAATAATAAACACAATGTTACCTCGTTATGTAATTCTTTCGCTTTCGATAAAGTGACTTCAATAACTGGTAAACTTGATAACTATAAACTTGATTGATAACTTAATTGATATATTGTACAGACAAATTGCGATTGTCTATTCGTATTGTTTTTTTTTCTGGAGCGTAACGGCACTGAATAAAAAACTTAATTTGTTTACTTTTTCAAACGAATTGGTTGCTTTGGTTTTTCCGATTTCAGCAACCAATAAAAACGGCGAAATGGCGATCACGTGTCAAAACAAATGATGAAAAATAGGCATTTTGAGGGTTTCTTCAATGGTCGGACTGCCCCTATATGACCACGATTAAGAAGATTTTGACCATTAAAAAAACAAAAACAAAACACTCTCTAAGTTAAATGTGTTGCACACGCACGCGAATTAGTATATACTAGTATCCCGGGTAAAAACTTTTTACCGAACTTAACTTCAAAAACATTAGGTCAAATCCACCATTCCCGTGTACGTACCCCGTGACGAAAAAATAAATCATAGAATCGCAACTCAAAAACATCCCAGGCGGCGTCGCTCGCCACCCATGTTCAGTATGCGTTGTGTCGCAGAATTGAACTCTTGCAAAAGTTTCTTTTCAGGCATTAATTTTTTAATTCATTTCTTACATTCAGAAAATTTAAAACAGAAACAAATAGCAACATGGCTCAGAATTTATATTCATACGCAGAAGAGAAGTAACTTTAATGTAAAAAAATGCAATATATAACACAGAACCGTTTACCCAGACATAATGAAACCAAACATTACAAAGTGTTAATTCAAAACAAATTGATACCTTCCAACTTTTTCTTTTGTTCCAAAGTTACTACTCGACTGCAACCATTAATGAATTTTTGAAATGATATGTAGTCTGTTCTTCCCAAAACCATCAACGTCATGATTAAAACCATGAGTTTAATTTCTTTATGCTTTTTTTATTATTACCTAAAAAATTAATAGTTGAATTGTAATACGGAAAACCTAATCATGCAATAACAATATTGAAAAAAAAATACAACAAAAAGAAAGAAAAACAAAAAGAAAATTCAAGTACGCATTTATCCTAAAGATAACAATTAAAAACAAAATTTGGTCTATAAAGTCAACCAATACTGTGAGTCAATACGGGTTCACTCAACACTAGAGCTGAACAGAATAAAGACTTTTACCTGGTATACACAACCAAACATCAAATTAATAAAAATAATTGAAACAACAAAATGCCCTACTTTGACCAAAACCATAATTGAATACCCAGAAGATATTAAAAGCAACAAATAAAAACATAATGCTAAACTTATATACCTAGCAAGTATGTATGTAGCAATTAACATAACACAAAATAATGAATGCCGTAAACAAATATGGAATACATAATCCATTATTCTCTTAAATAGCCTTCTCAACATACCATGTGTTTCTATTATCTTATTATACTAATTCGCTTTGTGTGTCACACTTTTATTTTAGAGAGTGATATATTTGTTTAATTTTTACGGTCATCGTCCTCTTATGTGCGCGTAAAACCATGTAGATGCGAGAGACACTTTTTTCACGATCATTCCAAAAGCACGTGGCATCATTTGACGTCAGTTTTTTTATGATCACAGGGAATCATTGCATTGCAGCCCAAATCGAACGCGACGTTTTTGGGGAAATATCTCGAGAACCAATAGGGATAACTGACGTTTTTTGGGGTCAGCGATACGGGTGATGGGGTGACGCATCATTTGGGCCTAAATTTTATTTGGTACTGCGGATATGACGTCATCGAAATCTTTGATCAGCGACATCTCCGCAACGGTTGGTCGTAGCAAAACGATCCCATACACTTTTTTGATCAGCTTTTCGAGCTGTACAACATGGGTACACTTTTGAGTTGCGATTCTATGATTTATTTTTTCGTCACGGGGTACGTACACGGGAATGGTGGATTTGACCTAATGTTTTCGAAGTTAAGTTCGGTAAAAAGTTTTTACCCGGGATACTAGTCTTATTATAATAATCCGCGCTGTGTGTCACACTTTTATTTTAGAGAGTGATATATTTAGTTTTAATTTGCGGTCATCGTCCTCTTATGTGCGCGTAAAACCACGTAGAGGCGAGAGACACTTTTTTCACGATCATTCCAAAAGCACATGGCATCATTTGACGTCAGTTTTTTTCATGATCACGGGGAATCATTGCATTGCATCCCCAATCGAACGCGACGTTTTTGGGGAAATATCTCGAGAACCAATAGGGATAACTGACGTTTTTTTTAGGGTCAGCGATACGGGTGATAGGGTGACGCATCACGTGGGTCTAAATTTAATTTGGTACTGCGGATATGACGTCATCAAAATCTTTAATCGACGATTTCTCCGCAAAGGTTGATCGTAGCGAAATGATCCCATACACTTTTTTCATCAGTTTTTCGAGCTCTACAACATAGGTACACTTTCCATTTCCAATTCGGTGATTTAATTTTTCGTCATGGGGTTCGCACACGGGAATGCAGGATCTAACACATTATTTTCGCAGGTAAAACCCATAAAAAACTTTTACGCGAGTTACTACAACATAGCTCTACAACACAGGTACACTTTTGAGTTGCGATTCTATGATTTACTTTTTCGTCACAGGGTACGTACACGGGAATGATGGATTTGACCTAATGTTTTCGAAGTTAAGTTCGGTAAAAAGTTTTTACCCGGGATACTAGTACATTTATAAATTTCGTTTATAAATAGCTACACTTCTTCTTTTCTGACCTAAAAGAAAACGATTTCAGTAAAGAACAGCTACAATACTTACTACTACTGCAACCGTATTTAAGCAAACCATAACAAAAGGCATAAATGGCTGGCAGAAAGGCATGCAGACAAAGCATCAAGCATCGTCAATAGATACAATTTGACAGCATATCACGTTCCCTACTTCCACAGCCATGAGAAAGGAAAACAGTCATAGCTGTGGGACCATTTTTAATTGATCTGTAAATAAATAAATAAAATCAAATCTTCTTTGCTAACTATAAAAATAACAATAGCGCGCGTTACCAAAACAAATTACTCTCGTCTTCGTTTTTCATCCAGTAGCATATAAACTAAACGAAAGAACTCATATAATAAGATATCTATTCAAAGCTATAGTATTTAATCTTTAAAAACTAAATTAAAACCATTCCTTACTGTGTAAATAAACATCATTTTGTTCTGCATTTCTTCACTACACTTTCTTCTGTATAGCGATATTTGATAACAAAAACCTAAACAAACATTTAAATACATTTAAATACTAACTTGTTCTTCTATTAATCAAAAATAAAAGTTTTATAATAATACCTTTTGTTTGTTCGATCTTTCTGCAGCTAATAAACAGCTGCAGCTTTAAAAACTTCACTGCACTGCTTCTGTATATCTAAATATGATTTTTCATTGTAAACAAACAACTAACCCGTTAATAAGAGTAAAAGTTTAGCAATAAACACGATAATAAAACGTTTTATAATAATAACAATACCTTCGTGCATACAAACCTGTGTTTCTTCGTCAGTTCTTTCATCGATTTGCTGCCTAAAACAATCAAATTTAAATTAAAATATTCGTATACAAAAAGAAACATGTCTTCTTCGCGAAGTTTCTTGCTCACGAAATGATCGTTGACAAATTTTGAACGAAGAAGATTGCATTGCTCGCACTCCTCCAAAGACGTTTTTCGGCTGATTTCCACTGCGCAAACCAAAAATAACAAAACGGAGGAGCATATACTAATTGCGGAAAATAAAAAAAACGCTCTCACCTCTATGTGGCTTTACGACGAAAAGGGAAAAAACAAGAAGGTTTTGACCGTGAAAGAAAAACCAAATATATCACTCTCTAAAATAAAAGTGGGATGCACAACGCGAATTAGTATAATAAGACTAGTATCCCGGCTTAAAACTTTTTACCGAACTTAACTTCGAAAACATTAGGTCAAATCCACCATTCCGGTGTACGTACCCCATGACGAAAAAATAAATCATAGAATCGCAACTCAAAAACATCCCAGGAGACGTCGCTCGCCACCCATGTTCAGTATGCGTTGTGTCGCAGAATTTAACTCTTGCAAAAGTTTCTTTTCAGTCATTAATTTTTTAATTCATTTCTTACATTCAGAAAACTTAAAACAGAAACAAATAGCAAAATGGCTCAGAATATATATTCATACGCAGAAGAGAAGTAACTTTAATGTAAAAATATGCAATATATAACACAGAACCGTTTACTAAGACATACAAAACCAAACATTGAATAACATTACAAAAATGATACCTTCCAACTTTTTCTTTTGTTCAAAAGTTACTTCTGGACTGCAACCATTAATGAATTTTTGAAATGATATAGTTAGTTCTTCCCAAAACCATCAACATCATGATTAAAACCATGAGTTTCATTTCTTTATGCTTTTTTTATTATTGCCTAAAAGAATAATGTTTCAATTGTAATACCGAAAAAAAAAAAAGAAACAAAAAAAAAAAAGGAAATTCAAGTACGTATTTATCCTAAAAACAATAACTAAGAAGAAAAATTTACACAAAAGATAAAAAGTCACAAATAAAATCATAAATTCAAAGTTATATACCTAGGCATAGTACGTAAACGATTACCATAACACAAAATATGCATAAACGCGATAAAATATAAACTTAAGAAAAATACAGCCAACAACACTTATTTTTTGTAAGATAGTTTCATTGCACAGTCATTAAGTAAGTAAATCTTAAGTAACCCTCTCGACATTATAACCCATCATGTGCTTCATTTCTATTTTAACAGATCAAAACATTAAAAAAAACATATACAAAAAACCTAATCATGCTATGACGAAATCTAAAGAAAAACAAAACAAAGTAAAAGAAACTTTGAAAATGTATTAACCTTAAAAATAATAATTAAAAACACAAACGTGATGACAGAATTAGTATAGCTGAAAAATTTTTAACATATGAAAACATTCGTGGAGCCATTTTTTATTTCCAGTTCAAAGCTCCTCTCTGCTGGAAAATTCAAAACACAACAGTAAACATCCCTCTTATCCTTTATGTATCCACTAATACTAACAGTGTTTAACTAAATAGATACTATTTTAACTTTACCTTTCAATACCAATTCACATCATCATGATAGTAAACAATATTGATCATGTTCTGTAGCCATTATTATCAAACACTTCTAAACTCTTTTACTTTCTGTATGTCATACCTGTAAACAAATTAATAACACTCGATTAACTTTCCAGCATACTTTCCTATTGTAAAGATACACTTTCTCTTTGCTTTCTACTGAAATTCCAATACCATTTTTATACAGTGAAAGTCATAAAAATGCTTTCTTCGTAACTTCACTTCATAACTGTGGAGCCATTTTGAATTAAATAAAATAAGGAACAGCAACTTCGTTACCAAAACAAATCATTGACTGCTCGAGGGACATGCATCTTAATGATTTGATCGTTTTAACTCTGTTTTTACTCTCTTTTAACGCTGTATTTACTAAATCCGTTTCACTCATGTACTTACGTATATTACTTTATATCTTTTCCAAACAATTTCTCTCCGAAAAAAGAAGTATAACCATTTTCTTCACCAATGTAAATAAACAGCATCCTTTCTGCAGCCATTTTTAAACAACACTTCAACTTCATCTACACTACTCTACTGCTGCACTCCCATAACTATTTGATAATTATAAAAAGAAATACGTAAACAGCTCGTAAAATAAAAATAGACTTTCTTCATCTCGTTCTTCGTTTCGTTTTCCTCTGAAAAAACCTATATATATATATATATATAAAAACAACATCTGTTTAAAAACTCACCTAAGCATGTGGTTATACCTGTTCTTTTATTAATCTAAAATAAAATCTAAAATACAATAACAATAAAAGTTTAACAATAAATTGATAACTAAAACGTAAACAAACATTTAAATACATTTAAATACTAACTTGTTCTTCTATTAATCAAAAATAACAGTTTTATAATAATACCTTTTGTTCGTTTGATCTTTTTGCAGCTAATTTTTAAAAACTTCACTGCACTTCTTCTGTATATCCAGATATGATTTTTCAATGTAAACAAATAACTAACTCACTTGCTTCCCGTGTTCTTTTATTAATAAGAGTAAAAGTTTAGCAATAAACACGATAATAAAACGTTTTATAATAATAACAATACCTTCGTGCATACAAACCTTCGTCAGTTCTTTCGTCGATTTGCTGCCTAAAACAATCAAATTTAAATTAAAATATTCGTATACAAAAAGAAACACGTCTTCTTCGCGAAGTTTCTTGCTCACGAAATGATCGTTGACAAATTTCGAACGATTAACATTGCATTGCTCGCACTCCTCCAAAGACGTTTTTCGGCTGATTTCCACTGCGCAAACCAAAAATAACAAAACAGAGGAGCATATACTAATCGCGGAAAATGAAAAAAAGTGTTCTCGCATCTACGTGGTTTTACGACAAAAAGGGAAAAAATAAGAAGGATTTGACCGTGAAAAAAAAACAAATATGTCACTCTCTAAAATAAAAGTGGGATGCACAATTGCGAATTAGTATAACTAGCCGCCAAGTCCACCTGCTCTGTATCACTGTATCAATACACGTCAAATTTCCTTATAAACGGCTCGTACAACTTGTGTTCAATGATTCGAAGTCACAACCTCTGGTAAAACCAATCTTTTAATAGTGTAACAATACACTCAAAACGTAGAGAGAGAAAACTTCAACTTTTTATTAGCTTTTGTTTTAAAAAAGTTACGCGCTCTAACATGGGTGCTATCAAACGTAAGGGGGAAATGGTTTCTCTTCTTAAAAAGATCACACGGGAGGAGAGAAAAAAAGGCACGTGCTAAATGAATAAAGTGAATAAAAAAAACGTTCGATCTGAAGCGCATAACAATTAAAAAAAAGAAATTAAATTATTAAAAGAAAAGCAAAAAAATATTTTGTTTCATGATACTCTTTTTTTACCTATCAGTTTTTAAACATTTTGATTGCTTGAAAATAAAGTTTACACGTCTCAGACAGTCAGGCAAGGATACATTTGGATACACTGGCAAACATGCTGCCACGTTCTGCCACTGCTACTTTTTGTCCAAACTGTTTAATCAGTTAGTTTCTTTGTATTCAGTTGATGTATTGTTTTCAAAGCCAACGTAGTCAACATAGTCCTTGGAATATAAAACTAACAATAATAATAAAAACAAAACGTTATTCCTATTAGTTCATCAGCCAAAAAAAGTCACGTTCGATTGGGGTTGCAATGTATTTGCTTCAAAATCACGTCGCACACAAAAAAAGAAATAATTTCGCTCACAACTCAATCTACCATTTTGCATGACTTACAAACGAACAAACAAACAAACAGACAGACGGAGAATCGGCTATTAATATATAGACTAGCCGCCAAGGCGGCGTCGCTCGCCGCCCATGTTCAGTATGCGTTGTGTCACCTCCCAATGAGTTCACGAATATTGGAATTCAGGAATTGACAATGGAAAGTGTTACCATCGTGTAGAGCTCGAAAAGAGTTCACGAAAAATAGAATTAACGAATTGACAATGGAAAGTAGAGCTCGAAATTCTGAGCAAGAAAATGCCCATGTTCAGCCTGCCTTGAGTTCACGAAAAATAAAATTAAGTAATTGGCAATAATAAGTGTGCCCATGTTGTAGAGCTCGAAAAACTGATCAAAAAAATGTATGGGATCGTTCCGCTACGATCAACCGTTACAGAGATAACATCGTTCGAAGATTTTGATGACGTCGCTCGCCGCCCATGTTCAGGATGCCTCCCCCAAAAGAGTTCACAAAAAATATAATGGCATGGAAAGAGGGGAATCAAGAAAAGAACCGAAGAAGATTTATAATTCAACATTTATAATTCAACAAACATGAAACATAAAACAACATGAAACAAAAAAACAAAACATAAAAAACACAAACACAAACATTTAGTATGGCCGCGGCCTGTGGCTATTGCGGTTCTGCCCCGGCCTCTACCGCGGGTTTGGCCTGGAGGGAGAAAAACCCCTCCATGCCGCACCCACGAACCGAGGGCGGCATCGGTGGTTGGCCCTCCTCAGGCCAGCTGTTCCCGCAAGAACCTTGTATATACTGCAACTATAATAAGAAATTATCTTTTGTTAATAATTGAAGAATGATAATGATAAGAAGGTTATTTGAATTCTTACTAATTTGCGGGTCCGGCTCCCGGCCATCGTCAATTTGTAAATTTTCTAAATTATGGAATGAATTAGAAATGAAATATCTACACATTAAAAGTAATTATAAAAAATAGGAAACGACTATAACAGCTACTTACGAAGCAGCCGCTCCATATCTAAAAATAAAAAAAAAATTAATAAGCAACAACCCAAAAAAGTATATTTTTTAGAGAACCATAGAAATATTTTGCGAAAGGGAATGGACATACCTATATTATTGTTATTATTCAAATTTCGAACTGAAAAGAAAAACAAAGATTTAATGAAGCATTTTATAGAATTGAAATCAGTATTCATAAAACAAAATGAAATTATCATAGGTGCTTACATAACGCCGCAACTGCCGCTTGGACATTATTGTCATTATTATTTGCCATCTGAAAAAGTAACGATAATTATATTGTTATGACTACTTTTTTCTTGGACATGCAGTGACTATGTCATTAACAAGTGATAATATGAACGTTGACTAAAAGTATTCTAGGTGTTAAAGGTACAATGTTCCATATGACAACATGAATGAGATACAGAAAAGCAACATATAACGGCCAATACGTTTAATGCTAATTTAGTCTGTAAAAGGAAAATATTGGACAATAGTTCAAGTTATATATTCTCAATATATATTTACAATGTATAATCAGATAAATATGAAATCACTTTAAACTCTTTTATAGAGAAAAACTGTGGATCATGTTACTTCTTATAAGCATGTTCTCAAGTTAGTTTTTCTCAAGAATATATGAAACACGTGTGATTATTATACCGACTCCAGGGGAAAAACTCCTGGTTATCCCAAGCCAAAGGGGATTGATTAAGTCTATTGTTCCAGAAGAAACCGTATAGATAGGGTGGGGGATGTCACTGAATTATAAACAAAACCACTTGTGAACATGCAGCCATGTCTAACTTCCAAACTTTCTATTATCTCAATAAACATAGACCAATCTCTCAAGTGCAACGAAATTTCATCTTTCTTCACATTAAGCTGATATGTATTTTCTATTCTACGACTATACGCAAACTCTAAACATATGAAATTAAGTTGTGCTCACAACATGAACTTGTGAAGAAATCTAACTGAATCTACTTTCAATTTGTTAGCAAAGCCTCAAGTTAGGAGGAATATTTTCAAAAGATTTCTTACCCAAGTGTCTCAATCCAAAGCTACACGACATGCAAATTATGTGTAGAGGTTTACGCTTTGTCTCATTATCTAAAAAAGAAAAGAAAATCTAAGAGAACTGCAGGTACAACAAATAGTAATGGACTATCAGGTTAAAAAAGGAAAAGAATTGTAAGCGAAACATTCATACCAATTTTTAAAAGAAACCATGCAGTTCAACATGTATGGCCATATGTTACTGTATAACAATGATAAAACTGCCTTTTCAATGACATCAGAATCTCAAAAAAAGAGAATAAATTACAATATGTCACACATACAACGACTTTTTGCCACTTGCCTACCCTCCTCCACCCGGCTCCATGCCGCTTTCATACCCTCCTCCACCCGGCTCCATGCCGCTTCCATATTTTTCCATAATCTATTCAATCTTCAATCTACTCAAAGTTCAAGGTAATCTAATCTAATGCTATATACTAATCATTTGGCATATTCAATCTAATCTATTTAATGTAAACTAATCTAATTTCTAGGTCATCTAATCTAATGCTATACTCATTCAATTCAATTCAATTCAATGTTATTCAATCCAATGTAATTCAATTCAATGTAATTCATTTCAATGTAATTCATTTCAGTGTAGTTCATTTCAATGTAATTCATTTCAATATAATTCATTTCAATGTAAACTGCTTTAATTTCAGTATTATTCAATTCAATGTATACCAATTGAATTTTCAGGTAATGTAATGTGATGCCTCCTCATTAACCTTGCCTAAAGTTTCAATTCAAAACATTTAATATCAATTGCACAAATATTTTTGCAAGGTAAAAATATTCATAATACCTGTTGGTAGACTACATTTCTAGTGTAGCATCTCTCTCTAACATAGCCTTGCTGCAAAGTTCTACAAACCTTTACTTTCACCGCTTCAAAGCGTCGTGTTCGTGAAAATGCAACATACAGTTGACCGTGACTGAAGCAAGGCCTTTGCATGTAAATACCAACCCGTTCAAAAGTCTGACCTTGACTTTTGTTTATGGTTATTGCGTAGGACAAACGGAGAGGAAATTGTGTACGCTTCAGCTGAAACGGAAGGTTGGTATCGTTGGGACACAATGTTACTCTAGGAATGAGCACCCGATTTCCAGCGGAGATACCCGTCAGCACTTCACAATCAAGGATATTCTCTCGGAGATTACGGATGACTAATCGGGTGCCGTTGCATAAACCGTCCTTCAATAATAAATTTCGCAGCAGCATCACTATACTGTTGACTTTCAAGTTCAACCGGTGTGGAGGCATTCCAGAAGGAGTAAGCGAATTGATGAACTCCATCGTATACAGGTCAATCTCTTCTTGCTCATCAGAAACAACAGAATCGACGCTAAAGTACGTGGCTGTTTCACCAGGCATTCCCTGAAGAATCCGTTCATTAATTACTAAAGCCTCATCATTGGTTGGTGTCAGAATTACACGACTCGACATATCCTCTCCTCCAGCATCACTAAAAATAGAATTGACGATATCATTATTTTCGTGCACAACACATTCGAGCGGAATTTCGATGGAGTCTTTAAATGGCTCATCCACTTTTTTCGGTATTGTTCCACTTCCTAATTCAAGTAGGAATTCTGCAAATCCCCTTTCTCCAGGTGCAGCTCTCATGTTGACATTTAGATGAAAGATTTGCACTATTGGCCACAAGACAGAGCTCTTGATGCATGCTTCCACTATCTGAGCTGGTCTGCCTCTTTTCACTACTGGAAGAGTCTGTCTAAAATCACCAGCTAAAAGAACAACCTTTCCAACAAAAGGCACATCACTGTTACAGATATCTCTGAACATTCTATCAATAGCCTCAAGTGCATGCTTAGGAATCATACTTGCCTCATCAAATATCAAAATATGCTGACTACGCAAGAAATCGGCATGCCTACTGTTAGGCTTGACATTGCATGTTGAATTGTCCAATACAGGAACAGGTAATTTAAAAAGAGAATGGACTGTCTTACCATTTTGTAACAGTGTTGCTGCAATTCCAGTCCATGCACACGTACTTACTGATAGGTTTCTTCCAATAACCTCGCGAATGATGTAATTGTACGTGAAAGTTTTACCTGTTCCACCGGGTCCATCAAGGAAGAAAACTTTAGCATTATTATTGTCGTTTGTTGCCACTGCATCTAGGACTGCATCAGCAACAGCAAGTTGGTCAACATTCAACGTAATCCTCATGTTGATGGCCTCTTCCCTCATTTCATCAGCATTTGGTAGATCGTCAGCAATAGCTTGTTCAAAAGCCGGTAAAACAAAGTCAGTAACAACCCTACCAAATTGCTGCAGGACTTCCTGAATTTTTCCAAGAGCTGACTGCTCTGCTTGTACTTCCGGCTGGTGTCTCAAAAAATCTTCAATCATGTGAGCACGAAATCTTTCCCACAACGCAGCTGGATTGCTTGGCTCTCCATGGATCAGAATGAAAGAGAACGCTTTGCGAATTTTAGAGGGAGTTGCTGATTCGCCAAGTTCTTCCATGGTTCGTATCCACAAAGTATCGTCATCCAATAGTCCAAGTGCAATACACGCTTCCCTAAAAGATCTATATAAAATCCCATTAACAGTTCTAAGGTATTCAAAGGAAGTCGCACCAGGAACATGTAACAACAGCACACGTAAGAAATACCTTTCACCCTGCCGAATGCTAGCATTGTACATTCTACTTACAATTTTTTCTGCTCCACGCTGACGTGTCACCCACTTACGTTGTCGTGTTTGAAACACATAATGGTGGGGGATATCAGGATATAAATATTGACGTGCCTGTTCGTCAACACGATTCAATTCGAACCAAGCAGTTAACTTAGTGTGCTCTTGTCCTCTTTCCAGTGCTGCTTGTTCCTGTCCTTCTCTGAAAAAAATCTGCTGCTCATTTGGAAGGTGAACAGGAAGTCGTAAAATTGCATGACTTTGAGTGTGCATTGGAAAAGAGCATAAACGCGACACAGCTTCTGGAGCAGATACATACCTCGCATCTAAAAAAGTTTTGATTTCGTCGTGATCTATTCGGTCATTGATTTCAATATGAGCAGTATCGTGTCCTTTGTAAATGTATTTGTACAAATACTTGACACTTTTAATGGAAACGCAGGCCTCTAGGTTTATATATGCATTGTACTTTTTGCTGAGGAAAGGATTGTGTGGGACGATCCATCTGTTGTCAAGATCCATATTCTGAATTCGAACAGTTCTTCCGTCATCTGGTCGGTGATATAAAGGATAGCCATCCACATTTAAAACAGTTCCATTGTTGAACTGCTTTGGAAAATTTTTGCTGCACTTACCATCTTGCATACACGGTGAAGACACATTCAAATGGTCAAATGGCCACATGGACCATGGACCATGCAGGATTTGATGATTTCATAAAGTTCTGGTTCTTGATCGCGATTTGGAATTCGTGCTGATATCAATGAATCAATGTCATCACCATTGCGCAACTTAAATTCGTTGCCAAGATGCAACAGCATGTGCACATGAGGTAGACCCCTTTTCTGAAATTCTATAACATCCACCTGTGCTACAGATACACCTAGAACAGAATCTTTGATAATATCGTTTTTAAGAGTTTCCAACTTCAATTTGAATACTTGTGCAACCAGATCTGGCCTATCTGATGCGGTTTGACCAGTCAAAAGATTTTGAACAATTTCAGGCCATTTAGGATTGCATGTAAAAGTTAAAAATAAATCTGGTTTACCTTGTTTTGAAACTAATGCCATAGCATCTAGGTACAATTGGTGCATATTTCTCGGTGAACCTGAAAAGGTAGATGGCAATACAACGATATTACCCGCACGGAGGTTTCGTTCATGGGCAGCTTCCTCCAAATAGTCCATCAGGCCTGTGTAGCTATCTGCCCGTAGTTGTTCTTGGTTCTGGCGTATGAAGTCGAGTCTCGCTCCCTCCACTTTGACATAGCTGTCAACAACAAACTGTTGAAATAGTTTTCCAGCTAAATGTAAAGCAGAAAATTCACGTCTAATGGCAATACGATAAATATAATACTGCAATTGTGTAACTTTATTCCGCCTTTCAGTTGCATGCTGTTGGACGTGATTCATGTTTGGACTCCATCCAGGATCACCTCTAGGAAAAATCATTGGATACATCATGGAGTCAATGTTTGTAGATGTGTAAGGAATATTGCGCAAGGGCTGATCTCTTGGATAAACAACAATATTTCTACCAGCGGGAGGTGCACCATCGTTACCTACAAAAACTGCTGCAACTTCTTCGTGATGTGGAGCATTGTATCTCCTCCTGTCTTCACCTTCTCGCATATATATACCCACTACGGAGGTTGCTCTATTTTCTAAAAGCGCCCTTTCCTCCTCTTCCTGTTCAACCTGAGCCAAGTTGCGATATGCTGCGGCATAAGGTGAAACTCTATTAATGACTGTTTGTATTTGCTCCATCAAGTCTCTGTTGCAATCCGTATTAGAAGGGTTTTGCATACGCATGTCAAGCGAATTAGCAGCTTCGATAATATACAGTTGGCTAAACATGGGCACTTGGTTTTCATTAGCATGCAGTGCTCCATACCTATGTAGCAGTTGTCCACATATCCTAAAACATGGAGGCCCATTTCCTGGGGGAGGACGTAAGTTAGCTGACAGAGAAGCAAAACTAAATGCATTATTATAGATTCTAATACACTTACGGAAATGTTTACCCAGAGCAGAATCATCAAGTAAAAGATCCCATAACTCAGGCGGATAATCTAATAAATTAGGAAGTTGTACCTTTCCATTTGTGCAACATTTAAAATTAGTTTCACGGTCGAATTTGATTGCTCCACAATGTTCACATAAAATGTTAAATTCACCTAAAGAATGAATGTCAGGTAAATTATTGTTTTCAATATCAATCCGTGCAGCATTTACAAAGCGAGCCCTGCGCACTCGTCTGTTTCGGACATATGCTCTTTGGTGTTGTTGAGCATCAGTTGCACGTCGAGCAGCAGCTTGTTCAGGTTGCTCATGATCTCTTAGCGACTGTTGTCGGAGGGCTTGTTCTTCAAGTCGAGCAGCTACTTGATCAGGTTGCTCATTATCTCTTACCGCCTGTTGTCGGTGAGCTTGCGCTTCAAGTCGAGCACCTACTTGATCAGGTTGCTCGTTAGCCCGTCGCTGTCTTTGAAGTTGTGCATCCCTCTCCCTTCTCAATTGAGCACGAATCTCACTTTGATTTGCACGGTATCTCCTTTGTCGTTCAGCATTTCTAATGCGACGACGTTGTTGAGGGTCATCAGCAGGGGGTTGTTGTTGTTGATGTTGTTGCCGTGCATCAACTACATCTCTATCAAATTGTGATCTAGGCAATGCAAACCTTTGAGGGATTCCATAGTCATGATCAGAATTCATAACTCGTTGTGAAAAAACTCAAACAAAAGAACAATCTATACAGGAATGTATGTATCTATCTATATAATTTTTATTATCTCCACAAAACAACAGACCTTGTGTTTTTTGTCAGTTTACCTAGCTAAATAGACAACAATAAACAAAAAAGCAAACACAACTTTCCTTTGTTGTCTTTAGGCAAACGAAATGATTTTTTCTGAACTTTCTTCACTTTCTTTTCGCGCGAATATATGAAAATTTGTTCAAAGCAAACCTGATCAGTTTCCAATTGTTGCCATGACATTGAACGGGGGTTAACAAACGCTTAAAAGTGGATTCACTAAAGGTCATTCTTAAGTATTGTGGGAATATTAAGTTATAAATTGACTTATATTACTCATGTACATATATTTCTGTTAAAAATATTACAATTTCATGCAATTATCGCTATTTTTTAGAAGCCATTTTTTTCCGTTTTTACCCCCTAATTTTCTTCATATCTCCGCGATCTCTCCGTTGCAGATCCCCGATTTCTTTCGAAGATTTCTTTCGAAGTGAAATCTACCATTTTGCGTGACTTACAAACAAACAGACAGACAGACAGACAGACAGAGAATCGGCTATTAATATATAGACTAGCCGCCAAGGCCGCAGCGCTCGCCGCCGATGTTCACATGCTCTGTATCACTGTATCAATAAACGTCAAATTTCCTTATAAACGGCTCGTGCAACTTGTGTTCAACCAGAAGCATATTCGAAGTCACAACCTCTGATAAAACCAATCTTTTATCAGTGTAACAATACACTCAAAATGTAGAGAGAGAAAACTTCAACTTTTTATTAGCTTTTGTTTTAAAAAAGTTACCCACTCTAACATGGGTGCTATCAAACGTAAGGAAGAAATAGTTTCCCTTCTTAAAAACATCATGACAGAGGAGAGAAAAAAGGCACGTGCTAATTGAATAAATAGAATAAAAAACGTTCGATCAGAACGCTTAACAATTAAAAGAAGAAATTAATTTGTTAAAAGAAAAGCAAAAAAAAAAACAAAACACATTTTGTTTTGATATAATACTCTTTTTTTACCTATCGGTTTTTAAACATTTTGATTGCTCAAAAAAAAAGTTCACCCGTCTCAGACAGTCAGGCAAGAGATAGTGGCAAATCGCACATGCTGCCACGTTCTGCCACTGCTGCTTTTTGTCCAAAACTTTTAATCAGTTAGTTTCTTTGTATTTAGTTGATGTACGGTTTTCAAAGCCAAGTCAACGTGGAATATAAAACTAACAATAATAATAAAAACAAAACGTTATTCCTATTAGTTCATCAGCCAAAAAAAGTCATGTTCGATTGGGGTTGCAATGTATTTGTTTCGAACTCACGTCGCACACAAAAAAAGAAATAATTTCGCTCACAACTCAATCTACCATTTTGCGTGACTTACAAACAAACAGACAGACAGACAGACAGACAGAGAATCGGGTATTAATATATAGATAGCCGCCAAGGCGGCGTCGCTCGCCGCCCATGTTCAGCTTGCGTTGTATCACCACCTGCTCCAAATTATTGCACTTAAAACCAGCGATAAGACTTCCTTTGCTGCTGGCTTTATCGCTTAATAAAGCTCGTTTGCACGTGAAGAGAAATACGTTCCTGGTGTTTCAAATCTTGCATGTTCTTAACTCAGCCGTTCATTGTCGCGGTCGCATTTAAAATGTTAGTAGACTTTCTTGCTTTACACAATGCATTCCGAACGTGAACTTCACGTGGTTTTTATTTAAGATTTTAAACCAATCAAATATCAGTTTAACAATACACTCAAAACGCAGAGAGAAAAAACTTTTCAACTTATTATTAGCTTTTGTTTTACGCGCTCTAACATGGGTGCTGTCAGAAGTAGGTGAAAAAATGGCTTTTCTTCTTAAAAAGATCACACGGGAGGAGAAAAAAATGCACGTGCTAAATGAATGAATTGAATAGAAAACGTTCGATCAGATTAAAATAGATTAAAAGAAATCGATTAAAAGAAATTAAGACTATTAAGACAAAAGCAAAGAAAAATATTTTGTTTCATGATTCTCTTTTTTTATCGGTTTTTAAATATTTTGATTGCTCGAAAAAAAGTTCACCCGTCTCAGACAGTCACGAAAGCGTTAGGATACACCGGCAAACCGAACATGCTGCCACGTTCTGCCACTGCTGCTTTCTGTCCAAAATGTTTAATCAGTTAGTTTCTTTGTATTTAGTTGATGTATTGTATTCAAATCCAAGTCAACGTGGCATATAAAACTAAAAATAATAATAAAAACAAAACGTTATTCCTATTAGTTCATCAGCCAAAAAAAGTCACGTTCGATTAGGGTTGCAATGTACTTGCTTCGAACTCAAGTCGCACACAAAAAAAGAAATAATTTCGCTCACAACTCAATCTACCATTTTGCGTCACTTACAAACAAACAAACAAACAGACAGAGAATCGGCTATTAATATATAGACTAGCCGCCAAGGCGGCGTCGCTCGCCGCCCATGTTCAGCCTGCGTTGTATCACCACTTGCTACAAATTATTGCACTTAAAACCAGCGAAAAGACTTCCTTTGCTGCTGGCTTTATCGCTTAATAAAGCTCGTTTGCACGTGAAGAGAAATACATTCCTGGTGTTTCAAATCTTGCATGTTCTTCACTCATCCGTTCATTGTCACGGTCGCATTTAAAATGTCAGCAGACTTTCTTGCTTTACACAATGCATTCCGAACGTGAACTTCACATGGTTTTTATTTACAATTTTTAACCAATCAAATATCAGTTTAACAATACACTCAAAACGCAGAGAGAAAAATTTTTCAACTTATTAATAGCTTTTGTTTTACGCGCTCTAACATGGGTGCTATCAGAATTATGTGAAAAAATGGTTTTTCTTCTTAAAAAGATCACACGGGAGGAGAAAAAAAAATGCACGTGCTAAATGAATGAATTGAATAAAAAACGTTCGATCAGATTAAAATAGATTAAAAGAAATCGATTAAAAGAAATTAAGACAACTATTAAGACAAAAGCAAAAAAAAAAAAAAAAATTATATATTTTGTTTCATGATTCTCTTTTTTTTTACCTATCGGTTTTTAAACATTTTGATTGCTCGAAAAAAAGTTCACCTGTCTCAGACAGTCAGGGAAGCGTTAGGATACACTGGCAAACATGCTGCCACGTTCTGCCACTGCTGCTTCTTGTCCAAAATGTTTTATCAGTTAGTTTCTTCGTATTTAGTTGACGCATTGTTTTCAAAGCCAAGTCAACGGTGGTCCTTGGAATATAAAACTAACAATAATAATAAAAACAAAACGTTATTTCTATTGTTTCACCAGCCAAAAAAAGTCACGTTCGATTGGGGTTGCAATGTATTTGTTTCGAACTCACGTCGCACACAAAAAAAGAAATAATTTCGCTCACAACTCAATCTACCATTTTGCGTCACTTACAAACAAACAAACAAACAGACAGAGAATCGGCTATTAATATATAGATGTGTAAACCAGTAGTTTTTACAGTAAAGTTTTTATGAGATGACATCAGTGACAAATAATAATTTCTTGCTCTTTCCTCCATTGCCTTACCATAATTAACACTTGGTGTATTAAGGGGTTTTGAATATTGCATTAATTTATGAAGCAATGACAGGGAATTATACATGTTTTTATATTGATAGTGCATCACTTCATGAAAATTTGAAGCAGTAACTCTACCAGCTCTATGCAAAGTCCAGATATTGGAGAGACTTTGGGTCTGTGTCAATTCAGTCAAAAGCTCATATGATTGACACTGGTATGAAGATTTATAAGAATTATATTTAACATTACATAATTCACGTAACTCTTGTTGATCAAGGTTAACAGCTTCATAGTCGAATAAACTGACCATTGGTTCTGGCAACACATTTTTTTCATTTTCATCAGCAGTAACTGTGTCTTCTGAATAATATTTTTCGGTGATACATTCATTCGTACTTGTAAAATAAGCTGCACTGGGCATGACTTTTCTTAATTGTTCTACTTTGCAATTAGTGAGAGAAGCCATAGACATATCAGGATTGACAGAGTAGTGGTAAACTGGCTTTTCAACGCATTTATTCTGTTGAGGTAATTGATCCTTCTTAGGCCTCTTGAAACTGATTTCTTGAAGTAAAGCAGGTTCTGCACTTCTCCGTGATCTATTCCATTGACAAAGCACACTTGTTACAGCAGTTTTATTTAGGCTCACTCTGACACATGCTTCCAATTTGAACAAAAGAGCGGCAACATGGCTACATGCCGATCCAAGTCTAAATGGAAAAAAATGTATTATTTTTTATACATCATTTGTAAAGAAGGAAATTAATAGAAATTTTCCAAAGTTATCAGTTAAAATGCAGACTCACCCAGCCATACATGTACAATTGGCTGTTAAAACCCAGGCTTTTTGTTTGTGAAGACAAATCCATACATCATACAATTTTGTTTTTTGACCCTGTCGTTGACTTGGAAGGACCTGAAATATCAAACATTTTATTTTAATCTTATCTAGCCTGTACCAGGTGACATTAAGACAATATCAATACTTAAAAAAAAATACAACATAACTAACCTTGCTTTTGACATAGCAGAACTCTGAATCTTTGGATATCCCCTGAAGAAATACATCTTGAACGTGGCCACATACATAGAAATTGTATGCCTCTAATGATTTGTAAGCTTTAAGCTTCTCATTTGTGTATTCACTTGTTGAATTTACCGGGTGGTCCAAAAAAAACGTGTCCAAATTTATTTTATTTATAAAGCTTAGTGTCTTTTACCTAGAGTCGCAGAAATTCGCACCGGAAAACTATAAGTACTTTTGGGCTCAAAAACGGAAACCGGACTCAAACGAATGGATTTAGGGACAACTATGATATTTTTTCTAGATACCACTTATTTTTTATTGCAGGAAAATCGTAAAAGATTGACGTCAAAAAGGTGAAATGAAATTTGACAAGCCGAGTTTAAAACAATCAAAATTCAAACTATCAATAATTTTCACGATGCAAAAGTTGCATTGATAGACAAAGAATACAGTTTTCAAAGTTTTCATTTGAATTTCATTTTAATGCAATTGCCTTGTTTTTCAGCAACAGTTTCTAAAGGAGGAACAAACTGTTTGAGAGCTTTGCGTATCTCGACCACATCTTGCGCTACTTCTGACCAGACTCTTCTTATTCTTCTTTTCAATTGATCCTCATTATCGAATGGTTGGTTAAATCAGTTTTCATACACTTTTAACTTTATTTTATCCCAGAAGTGATAGTCAAGGGGATTGCAGTCTGGGGACGAAGGGGGCCATTCAGTTGATTTCACAAACCGTTTCTTCAATCTCTCCTTAAGATAATCTTGTACCAGATTCGACCGATGGGATGGCGCGCTATCCTGGATGTACACCCAAACCTCTCTGCAAGCGCTGCAGCTCTTACTGTGCGTCTTTGCTTCATGGCTTCACTCATTCGTGGCGTTTTGACTCTTTTGTAATTCTTCCAACCGTTACGCTTTACCATTCTCACTACGGACGATCTTTTGATTCCTGTGTGCTTTTCTATCTCCTGAGGTGACAAATGGGATCCAGGATTGTCCTCCTGCGAGCAAATAAGCTCGTTCACAATCTTCTCATTCTCCGGCATTGTTACAGTTCTTTTTCTCCCTGATCCCGGTTTTCTATCCATTGATCCAAAAACTTTGAAACGATTTATCAAATTTTGTACGGAGTTTTTGTGCCACTTCTTTGATGGATGCTCCTGACAAATTCGATATGCGGTCCATTGTTTTTCCACGTAATCATTTTTTATCACAGCTTTGTCTTCGGCAGAAAAAACCATTTTTAACGCAAAAGAGAACCGGCTTCGTCCAAGATGAAAAAGTGAATATGCGAAACCGTCAGACTACAATGGAATAGCATCTTTTGAAAAAGAAGACGTTGTATTGACAAAAATTATGCGACATGCTCGTAGGATATTACTGTCGGATATCTGCAAAAGTTTAGCAAGAGAAAGAACACCCTTTTTGACGTCAATTTTCATACAACTCAAAAATTATATGCCAACTTCAAAAGTTCATAACTTTATAGCAAATGGTCCAATATGCAAGATATTTTGGATTTCGTTTGTAAACATACGAAATAATTTTTGTACAAAAGTTAAGCTAAAATGCATTGATAATTTTGGAGAAATTAAGGATTAAATTTTGGACATGTTTTTTTTGGACCACCCGGTATAAGGTAGTTATAAACATCACCCCACGTTATATCTGGTAGTCTCATGATATTTTGAGTCCAGGAACATTCTTCGAGTGAACATGGATCTGGAAGTGTTTTACCATCGCTCAATGTTAACTTTTGATGGTATTTCTTTTTGTCATCTTCGTTGAGTTGCAGATAATAGGCAGAATTAGACCACATAGTTCTCTGTTTATACTGGAAATGACTGAAATATAAAGCGAGCGCCAAGATGTTTTGACTGCTGAAATTTTGCGCATGCGCAGTTCTCGCAAAATCAAAACAAACATTACGGGTCTATCTTTTCGAACTTTCGACGATCTTTGCTTTGCATAAGGGCGAACAAGTGAAACCAACTTCATAAAGTCAGTTCTAGACATTCGGAAATTTTTATTCCATTCTTCCCTGTTCATTTATCCAGAATACAAATTTTGCCACCATTTGTCTATCCTACCAGGCTGAACCCAAACGGATCGTTTTCTTCGCAAATACCTTAAATAAAAGGCTTATAATATATACTAGCCGCCAAGGCGGCATCGCTCGCCGCCCATGTCTACCTGCTCTGTATCACTGTATCTATAAACGTCAAATTTCCTTATAAACGTCTCGTACAACTTGTGTTCAACCAGAAGCAGATTCGAAGTCACAACCTCTGGTAAAACCAATCTTTTATCAGTGTAACAATACACTCAAAACGTAGAGAGAGAAAACTTCAACTTTTTATTAGCTTTTGTTTTAAAAAAGTTACGCGCTCTAACATGGGTGCTATCAAACGTCAGGGGGGAATGGTTTCTCTTCTTAAAAAGATCACACGGGAGGAGAGAAAAAAAGGCACGTGCTAAATGAATAAATAGAATAAAGAAAAAACGTTTGATCTGATTAAAATAGATTAAAAGAAATCGATGAAAACAAATTAAGACAACTATTATGAAAAAAAACAAAAAAAAAAATTTTTGTATCATGTTACCGTAATTTTTCTAATTTAACGCGTACTCTAATTTAATGCGTACCCTGTTTTTGGCGAAAAGTCGTAATTAATTTTACTCTAATTATGAACGCGTAGCCGAAATTCCAAGTAATTAATTTAACTCTAATTATTATGCGTGGTCAAGCCTTGGAAATGAAAACTTAGACAAGAAAAATTTCATTTTTGATCAACTTTATCTTTCCTTCAAAATTACAAATCAAACGGATCTTCGTCATCCTCCTCTGGCTCCTCCAGACCATCTAATGCCTTTTCCATGCACCGCTGATAAAATTCATTGTTTCTGACTTTTTTGGGGTCAGATGACGTAATCCCGCATACTGCATATGAATTTTGAATCAAAGTTAAATCTGATGACAAAACAATTGGTCATATCCCAAAGGACTTGTCAAAAATCACGTACTTCTTTATGAAAAAAGATGGTAAATTCAATTTTAAAATCACTGGGCCGAGACAGTACTCTCCTGATCTCATCCAAGGAGGGTTGGAACTTCCGTGTACGTATACGCAAAACACAACTGATGAAGGATTATACGGACAACTGGTTGAGTTGGTTTCAGATTTTATGGAAAGTTACGGTATCAGAATACAGAAACTAGATGCAAAAAACACAAAGAAAAAGAAGAAAAACACTGAGAAAAAATAGAGTTCAAAAATACAATACAATATATGATACATACTATGTAATATATACTGTACAATCTTGACTAAATAAAGATTTCTACGTGATATCTACCTCCAATTTAGCGCGTCCAATTTAATTTCCCCTAATTATTAACGCGTACTCAGCACGCTCGGATATCGTAATTAATTATTCTCTAATTTTTTCACGCGTAGCGTCCAAAATAATTATTTGTTGCCACGCGTTAAATTAGAAAAATTATGGTACTCTTTTTTTACCTATCAGTTTTTTAACATTTTGATTGCTCGAAAAAAAGTTCACCCATCTCAGACAGTCAGGCAAGGATACATTAGGATACACTGGTAAAGCACACGTGCTGCCACGTTCTGCCACTACTGCTTTAAGTCCAAAACGTTTAATCAGTTAGTGTCTTTGTATTTAGTTGATGTATTGTTTTCAAAGCCAAGTCAACGTGGAATATAAAACTAATAAAAACAAAACGTTATTCCTATTAGTTCAACAGCCAAAAAAAGTTACGTTCGATTGGGGGTTGCAATGTATTTGCTTCGAACTCATGTCGCACACACACAAAAAAATAATTTCGCTCACAACTGAATCTACCATTATGCGTGACTTACAGACAAACAAACAAACAGATGGAGAATCGGCTATTGATATATAGATACTTATAAAAAATAAAAATAAAACAAAAGTATGGTCGACTTTTGCCAACCAAGAAAAATGGTTAAGTTAATGTAATATTAACCTATTTTGTTATTACAACAAAGTTATTCTAACAGGATGTGATCATCAAAGTTTGCGGTCAACAATTAGCTATTTTCGTCTGGGATAAGCGAGGAAAATGTTGTAACTGCCACGTTCTTTTAAACGCAACTTATAGACTTTTAACCAAAAGATGGCATGATCACATCTTGTTAGATTAAGACACTCACAAGCATCTAGATTTAAAAATATAATGATAACTACCTCAATCTCATTTGTCGATATCTTGCCATGGCGGTATTCCTAGCTGTCAAAATCTCAAGCCGTATCGTTTCTAATCGCCTCTGTTGGTTCAATATTTGAATTAGTAACAACGAATAGAGTTGTTATAGGAGAATACTAATTGCCCGAATAGCTGACAAACTCAACAAAAATATTGTTAATTTCTTCTTATTGACAACCATTTTGTTACTTCAACAAACACACTCGTAAAAAGAACGTAACCTTTGGTCTGTGTGCCGAATGGTCTTATCATGTGGCAAAGATAAATATTACTGAGGCGAAAGTTCACAAATTTCACTCCGGCTTTTAGCTTACGTATATTGTAAAAAATTTGAACCTAGGGTGAAATTTTGCCCCGGGGCAGTTTTCACCTCGCCTACGTGTAGCCGACCCCTAAGAGTTTTGTGTCTTTTTTCGACTGTTTACAAATTACGTCGTTTATCGAAGAGAAGGAAAACGAGAGGGAGTTTTATCCTGGAAATAATTTACGTCGTCCTGAAGAATTAGAGAATGGTGGTTCAGGAGATTATTGCTGTATACCACTATGTCAAAGTTCGACTTACCATAGAAATAAATCAAAGACTGGAATTGGGATATTTTTGTTCCCTTCCAGCGACGTATCCAGTGGGTTTTTGATACCGGTATGGGCGCCCAAACTCCGACGCCCAAATAATAAAAATGTGAAAAAAAATTATAATAAAGAAAAAAAAAAGGTTAATAATAATTCTTCCTGACTATAAAGGAAAGATATAAGCTTACTTGCCATCACAAATATGACCAGCTGGTAAAGTGTTTTTGAAATAAATTATTTCTTTTTAATCCTTTAGACAGTTAACTGCTTCTATATATTAATAGCCTATTCTCCGTCTGTTTGTCTGTAAGTCACGCAAAATGGCAGATAGAACTTCGAGGATCTGCAACGGAGAGATCGCAGAGAACTCCGTGGAGAACTTAAACATTTAGGGGGTATAAATGTGTAGCTCCCACCAAAGAAATGACGATGGCTGCAAGAAATTGTAATACTTTTAACTGCAAATATCCATATATGAAAATATTAGCTAATTTTGAATTGATATTTCTACAATAACTACCTCAGACTGACCTTGAACGAATACACTTTTAAGTATTTGTAACCCCTGTTCAATGCCATGGCAACGAAAGGAAATTTATCAAGTTCGCTTTCAACCATCTTGATTCTTATTCGCGCGAAAAGAAAGAATAAAGTTGAGAAAAACGATCATTTTGTTTGCCTAAAGACAACAAAGGAAAGTTTGCTTTTTTGTTTATATGTTGTCTATTTAGCTAGGTAAACTGACAAAAAACACAAGTGCTGTGTTTTTATTTTTGTGGTGATAAAAATTAAAAAACATTCCTGTTTTTGTTATATACATTGTTCTTTTGAGTTATGAATTCTGATCATGACTACGAAATCCCTCAAAGGTTTGTTTTGCCTCGATCACAATTTGATAGAGACATAGTTGATGCACGGCAACATCAACAGGAGAGGCAACAACAACTCCCTGATGACCCTCAACAACGTCGTCGAATTAGGAATGCTGAACGACAAAGGAGATACCGTGCAAATCAAAGTGCAATTCGTGCTCAGTTGAGAAGGGAGAGGGATGCACAAAATCAAAGACAGCGACGGGCTAATGAGCAACCTGAACAAGCTGCTGCTCGACGTGCAGCTGATGCTCAACAGCACCAACTTCTAAGAAACAATGAGCAACCTGAGCAAGCTGCTGCTCGACTTGAAGCGCAAGCCCTCCGACAACAGTCGCTAAGAGATGATGAGCAACCCGAGAAGGGAGAGGGATGCACAAAATCAAAGACAGCGACGGGCTAATGAGCAACCTGAACAAGCTGCTGCTCGACGTGCAACTGATGCTCAACAACACCAAAGAGCATATGTCCGAAACAGACGAGTGCGCAGGGCTCGCTTTTTAAATGCTGCACGGATTGATATTGAAAACAATAATTTACCTGACATTCATTGTTTAGGTGAATTTAACATTTTATGTGAACATTGTGGAGCAATCAAATTTGACCATGAAACTAATTTTAAATGTTGCACAAATGGTAAGGTACAACTTCCGAATTTATTAGATTATCCGCCTGAGTTACGGAATCTTTTACTTGATGATTCTGCACTGGGTAAACATTTCCGTAAGTGCATTAGAGTTTATAATAATGCATTTAGTTTTGCTTCTCTGTCAGCTAACCTACGTCCACCCCCAGGAAATGGGCCTCCATGTTTTAGGATAAGTGGACAACTGCTACATAGGTATGGAGCACTGCATGCTAATGAAAACCAAGTGCCTATGTTTAGCCAACTGTATATTATCGAAGCTGCTAATTCGCTTGACATGCGTATGCAAAACCCTTCCAATGCGGATTGCAACAGAGACTTGATGGGGCAAATACAAACGGTCATTAATAGAGTTTCACCTTATGCCGCAGCATATCGTAATTTGGCTCAGGTCGAACGAGAAGAAGAAGAAAGGGCACTCTTAGAAAATAGACCAACCTCGGTAGTGGGTATGTATATGCGTGAAGGTGAAGACAGGAGGAGATACAATGCTCCACATCATGAAGAAGTCGCAGCAATTTTTGTAGGTAACGATGGTGCGCCTCCGGCTGGTAGAAATATTGTAGTGTATCCAAGAGATCAGCCCTTGCGAAATATTTCTTACATGTCAACAAACATTGACTCCATGATGTATCCAATAATTTTTCCTAGAGGTGATCCTGGATGGAGTTCGAACATGAATCACGTACAACAGCATGCAACTGAAAGGCGGAATAAAATTACACAATTGCAGTATTACATTTATCGTATTGCCATTAGACGTGAATTTTCTGCTTTACATTTAGCTGGAAAACTATTTCAACAGTTTGTTGTTGACAGCTATGTCAAAGTGGAGGGAGCGAGACTCGACTTCATACGCCAGAACCAAGAACAATTACGGGCGGATAGCTACACAGGCTTGATGGACTATTTGGAGGAAGCTGCCCATGAACGAAACCTCCGTGCGGGTAATGTCGTTGTATTGCCATCTACCTTTTCAGGTTCACCGAGAAATATGCACCAATTGTACCTAGATGCTATGGCATTAGTTTCGAAAAAAGGTAAACCAGATTTATTTTTAACTTTTACATGCAATCCTAAATGGCCTGAAATTGTTCAAAATCTTTTGCCTGGTCAAACTCCATCACATAGGCCAGATCTGGTTACACGAGTATTCAAATTGAAGTTGGAAGCTATTAAAAACGATATTATAAAAGATTCTGTTCTAGGTGTATCTGTACACAGGTGGATGTTATAGAATTTCAGAAAAAGGGGCTACCTCATGTGCACATGCTGTTGCATCTCGGCAACGAATTTAAGTTGCGCAATGCTGATGACATTGATTCATTGATATCAGCACGAATTCCAAATCGGGACGAAGAACCAGAACTTTACGAAATCATCAAATCTTGCATGGTCCATGGTCCGTGTGGCCATTTGAATGTGTCTTCACCGTGTATGCAAGATGGTAAGTGCAGCAAAAATTTTCCAAAGCAGTTCAACAATGGAACTGTTTTAAATGTGGATGGCTATCCTTTATATCACCGACCAGATGACGGAAGAGCTGTTCGAATTCGGAATATGGATCTTGACAACAGATGGATCGTCCCATACAACCCTTTCCTCAGCAAAAAGTACAATGCACATATAAACCTAGAGGCCTGTGTTTCCGTTAAAAGCGTCAAGTATTTGTACAAATACATTTACAAAGGACATGATACTGCTCGTATTGAAATCAATGAGCGAATAGATCATCACGAAATCAAAACCTTTTTAGATGCGAGGTATGTATCTGCTCCAGAAGCTGTGTGGCGTTTATGCTCTTTTCCAATGCACACTCAAAGTCATGCTATTTTACGACTTCCTGTTCACCTTCCAAATGAGCAGCAGATTTTTTTCAGAGAAGGACAGGAACAAGCAGCACTGGAAAGAGGACAAGAGCACACCAAGTTAACTGCTTGGTTCGAATTAAATCGTGTTGACGAACGGGCACGTCAATATTTATATCCTGATATCCCCCACCATTACGTGTTTCAAACACGACAAGATAAGTGGGTGACACGGCAGCGTGGAGCAGAAAAAATTGTAAGTAGAATGTACAATGCTAGCATTCGGCAAGGTGAAAGGTATTTCTTACGTGTGCTGTTGTTACATGTTCCTGGTGCGACTTCCTTTGAATACCTTAGAACTGTTAATGGGATTGTATATAGATCTTTTAGGGAAGCATGTATTGCACTTGGACTATTGGATGACGATACTTTATGGATACGAACCATGGAGGAAGTTGCTGCATCAGCAACTCCCTCTAAAATTCGCAAAGCCTTCTCCTTCATTCTGATCCATGGAGAGCCAAGCAATCCAGCTGAATTGTGGGAAAGATTCCGTGCTCACATGGTTGAAGATTTTTTGAGACACCAGACGGAAGTACAAGCAGAGCAGTCAGCTCTTGGTAAAATTCAGGAAGTCCTTCAGCAATTTGGTAGGGTTGTTACTGACTTTGATTTACCTGCTTTTGAACAAGCTATTGCAGACGATCTACCAAATGCTGATGAAATGAGGGAAGAAGCCATCAACATGAGGAACACGTTGAATGCTGACCAGCTTGCTGTTGCCGACGCAGTCCTAGATGCAGTGGTAACAAACGACAACAATAGTGCTAAAATCTTCTTCCTTGATGGACCCGGTGGAACAGGTAAAACTTTCACGTACAATTACATCATTCGCGAGGTTATTGGAAGAAACCTATCAGTAAGTACGTGTGCGTGGACTGGAATTGCAGCAACACTGTTACAAAATGGTAAGACAGTCCATTCTCTTTTCAAATTACCTGTTCCTGTATTGGACAATTCAACGTGCAATGTTAAGCCTAATAGTAGGCACGCCAATTTTTTACGTAACCGGCATATTGTAATATTTGATGAGGCAAGTATTTTTCCTAAGCATGCACTTGAGGCTATTGATAGAATGTTTAGAGATATCTGTAACAGTGATGTGCCTTTTGCTGGAAAGGTTGTTCTTTTAGCTGGTGATTTTAGACAGACTCTTCCTGTTGTGAAAAGAGGCAGACCAGCTCAGATTATGGAAGCGTGCATCAAGAGCTCTGTCTTGTGGCCAATAGTGCAAATCTTTCATCTGAATGTCAACATGAGAGCTGCTCCTGGGCAAAGGGAATTTGCGGAATTCCTACTTGAATTAGGAAACGGAGCGATACCGAAAAAAGAGGATGATCCATTTAAAGATTCCATTGAAATTCCGCATGAATGTGTTTTGCATGAAAATAATGATATCGTTCACTCTATTTTTAGTGATGCTGGAGGAGATGATATGTCGAGTCGTGTTATTCTGACACCGACCAGTGACGAGGCTTTGGTGATTAATGAACGGATTCTTCAGGGAATGCCTGGTGAAACAGTCACATGCTTTAGTGTAGATTCTGTTGTCTCTGATGAGCAAGAAGAGATTGATCTGTATCCTATGGAGTTCATCAATTCGCTTACTCCTTCTGGAATGCCTCCACACCGGTTGAACTTGAAAGTCAACAGTATAGTGATGCTGCTGCGAAATTTATCATTGAAGGATGGTTTATGCAACGGCACACGATTAGTCATCCGTAATCTCCGAGAGAATATCCTTGATTGTGAAGTGCTGACCGGTATCTCTGCTGGAAATCGGGTGCTCATTCCTAGAGTGACCTTGTGTCCGAATGATACCAACCTTCCGTTTCAGCTGAAGCGAACACAATTTCCTGTCCGTTTGTCATATGCAATTACCATTAACAAAAGTCAAGGTCAGACTTTTGAACGGGTTGGTATTTATATGCAAAGGCCTTGCTTCAGTCACGGTCAACTTTATGTTGCATTTTCACGAACACGAAGCTTTGAAGCAGTGAAAGTAAAGGTTTGTAGAACTTTACAGCAAGGCTATGTTAGAGAGAGATGCTACACTAGAAATGTAGTATTCCAACAGGTATTATGAATATTTTTACCTTGCGAAAAATATACGTGCAATTGATATTAAATATTTTGAATTAAAACTTTACGTAAGGTTAATGAGGAGGCATTAGATTATAGATAACCTGGAAATTAAATTGGTATACATTGAATTGAATATACTGAAATTAAAGCAGTTTACATTTAATTGAATTACACTGAATTGAGTTAATTGATTGAATTACATTGAATTGAATTACTTTGAATTGAATTACATTGAATTGAATTATATTGAATTGAATTGAATTACATTGAATGGAATTACATTGAATTGAATTACATTGAATTGAATTGAATGAGTGTAGCATTAGATTAGATGACCTAGAAATTAGATTAGTTTACATTAAATAGATTAGATTGAATATGCCAAATGATTAGTATATAGCATAAGATTAGATTACCTTGAACTTTGAGTAGATTGAAGATTGAATAGATTATGGAAGATAATGGAAGCGGCATGGAGCCGGGAGGAAGGAGGGTATGAAAGCGGCAATGAGCCGGGTGGAGGAGGGTATGAAAGCGGCATGGAGCCGGGTGGAGGAGGGTAGGCAAGCGGCAAAAAGCCGTTGTATGTATGACATATTGTAATTTATTCTCTTTTTTTGAGATTCTGATGTCATTGAAAAGGCAGTTTTATCATTGTTATACAGTAACATATGTCATACATATTGAACTGCATGGTTTCTTTTAAAAATTGGTATGAATGTTTCCCTTATAATTCTTTTCCTTTTTTTAACCTGATAGTCCATTGTTATTTGCATAGCTGCAGTTCACTAACAATTTCTTTTCTTTTTTAGATAGGGAGACAAAGCGTAAACTTCTCCAGATTATTGATTTTACATTGTGGTATTGAGACACCATATACTCAGCTAAATGATTTTTTCATTAAGCATGGGTAAGAAACCTTTTAAAAATGACATTTGGTTGCTCTTGAAATTTCAGCCTATGTTTATTGAGATATTAGCCAGTTAGAAATTCATGACATCGCCCACCCTCCTTTTTAGCAGTTTAAATTTCTTATTGAACATTGCTTATCTATATCGGTTTCTTCTGGAAGAATAGACTTTGTCAATCCCTTTTTGGATAACCAGAAGTGTTTACCCTGGTGTCTGTATAATAATCACACGTGTTTCATATAATCGGGCTTGAGAACATGTGTACGTTTTTCTTTTAGTAAGCCAATGGCCACGTCATCTATTGGTCCTCTTCTCGAACCGTTTCTGAAGGAACCTCGTGTGCATACCAACTATAATCTGAATGTATTCTTAGTAAATTTAAGAATGACAATAATAAAAACGTTAAATAAACTATTCGGTTCTTTTCTTGATTCCCCTGTTTCCGATTTTTGTGAACTCTTTGGTGGTGCCCTCAAACGCATGCTGAACATTGGCGGCAAGCGACGCCGCCTTGGCGGCTAGTTTGTTATTATTTATTTTAAACCATTGAATTGATTTCATTCAAACCAGCGTCACGGAATATTTTAATTGATCGAACGATCAATTTTTCTGTGTTGCACAATAAGCATTCACGAAATGAAAAGTTGTTAGCTGTTCAAAAAAGATTAATTAGAAGTTATAAAGATTATATTTGTACTTTTTCCAAGTTTTCAACTAGCGTTCCTAGATTACGATCCATTTATTTGATACTATTTGAAACCATTTTTATTACTATCGTAATCATCAATGAAAGTTTCAGACAAACTACTCTAAAACTACTCCACGCGGATTAAGGATTACGTGAAATGTTTATTTAGAAACTAAAGTATGGGACGACCAAAGACAAGTGGTGTAAGCCATAACAAAAAGTCATCCACGTATGAGTCAAAACTTCCTTTATCAAACAATAAGTCCAGCGGAAATAAAAACCAAAAAACTTTATTTGACATGCTGAATAAAGTTCCAAGCAAACAAGTAGAAAACGAAAGAAGCAGGTCCGTCACATAAGGATGACATTAATGATGAACATATAGAAATGGAAATAGGCAGTCAGGAGGAAAGTTTGAGTAGCAACTCTGAAGCTGAAGATAATAAAAGGGAGTCTGAAGCTGAAGGATGACAATCGAGATCAAGATTTTCATTCGCAAATAAATGATGGGAGGTCATATTTAAAAGCCAGACAATCCCAAGAACACTGGGAAACAAAATATGACTTTGCCTTTTATTCCGCAAAGGACAAAGGCTGGTTAAGGTATGCTTAAAGTTTGGAGAGTTTAGAGAGGGAGAGTATTGGCGTAGTAAAGCTGTTAACCTATGGGAACACCCAAACGGCATTTTTAATTCACAAAGAATCAACAAAGCATAACATCGCTGTTTTAAAACACCAAGAGTGTAAAAAGATGCTTTCACGAGGAAACATTTATAAGCAGATGGTCCAAGGCAATCGTGTTCAGAAAGGAAACATTAAAGCTCGGAACAGAAGAGTGATAAAGAAGTTTCTTAAGACCACTTATTTTATAGTTAGAAAACCCTGGGCCGTAAGAGAAAAGTTTGAAGACATCGTACATTTTCTTGAAAATTTGGGAGACGAAGATATTAGTGCGCACCTTAGAGATTGTAGTTCCCGTGCGACGTATAAATCTGTAGCTACCGTAGATCAATTTTCAAAGTGTATAAGTGACAAGTTAGACAAAGAGTTGTGCACAAGAATTATTACTCCTGGTGATTTCAGTTTACTAGCAGATGAAACAACTGATATGGCAGATCGAAGCAGTTTTATCTATTTATATTAGGTATGTAGATTTCGATAAGCATTGCGTACGTGAAGAATATTTAGGACTCGTTGAGGTGGTTGGAAGCAAAGGTGCAGAAGCCCTTTGCAATAAAATAAAGGAGGTTTTGCTAGATAAGGGCATTGAGATTTCACAACTCTGGTTTCATGGATTAGATAGGCACCAACACAATGAGTGGACAGACAAGTGGCCTACAACGCCGACTTAAGCATGAAGCTCCGCATTCAAAATATGTGAACTGCAGAAACCACAGGTTAGCTTTGGTATTTGTGCACCTAATTCCTAAGTTTCAATCACTAAGCGAAGTAGATGCAAATCTCCTGGCAGTTTGGAAAACAATGAAGTATTCAACAGTCAAAGCTGCTATTTATGGCGAAGCACAGAGCGTGGAAGGTTTAAAAAATAAGAAGCTTCTGAAAGCTGCAACTACAAGATGGCTGTCGCATGGAGAAGCCAGTGCTCGTGTAATTTCGAGGTTTGAGCCATTGATTAATAGCCTTGATGAAATTATTCGTAGAAAAAATGATCCCGAGTTGAGAGGAACGAGAGATCAAATGTTAGAGCCTGATAACATTTTGATGCTGATGCTTTTGGCGGATATATTACATCAAGTCAACAAATTTTCAAAATTCTTACAAACGCGTAATTTGATTTACTCTGACATTAATGATAAGTTAAATTTACTGAAGCGATCGCTTAAAAACATTGAAGAAAATGATGGTCCTTTCTTTCAAGCACACTCTCTAGAATTTTTACAACTCTCTGCAGAAAGAATGGAATTAGCCAGGAGAACAAGGAACAACAACCTGATTGATAACGAGACTCTTTTAGACGAAAGAATAACAGAATTTAAAGCACCAGTAAAAGTTCCGTTTTTGCAACAACTGAATGAAGAGCTAAAACAAGCCCTCAAAATTGACGACGAAGTATTTCTTGCATTTGATGCATTTAACCTGAGAAGTAAGTTATGTAACGAAGCAAAAATCGAAAAGATCGAAAAATTAATGAGCTTTTATGGTGCTATTAAAGTATCAACATTTCAAAATCATCGAAACGAAGCAGAAAGATTGTTCCAGTTTGAAGGTTGCTTGGAAGAAGCAGCAAAAGCTTTCTTAGCAGATTTTGAGATAGCATTAAAAAAAGCAGAGAGTCAGAGAAATGATAAAATCGTAATTATGGTAAAAAACAACGAAGTGAAGAAAAATGACCTTGATAAGTACAAGGATGAACATCCTTACAGGCTTACAATGTGTATAGTATTATGGTCCATGATCGACAACAGTATCCAGAGATAATGAAATTGTTCAAGCTTTCATTACTGGTTACACCTAGTACTGCCAATGTTAAGCGTGGTTTCTCTGTTCTGAATTTGGTGCATACGAAACAAAGAAATCGTTTGACCGTTACAGGTTATTGTGAATTGTTTTAGTTGGTCCCGGTAGCTTTTCTGATGATTAGTATGAAGAGTTAATTGATCAATACAATCTAATGGCTAACAGGCGTATTGAACTTTAAAATATTCTCTCGCTGAGTTGAAATAGAAAATCTCGGTTCGACAATGTGGAGGAGGAATTTTAGAACTTTGTTAAACTGTTTAGTTCAGTTCAGTTCTTTTCAAGATTGTGTTAAATTTCGAATAAAAATTACTTTGCTTTGGATGAAAAATTCCCCCCCGTCTAGACAATGTTTTTTTCTTGCACATACGCTAGTTAAAATGGTAGACATTCTTCACGTGGACATATCGGCGGCGATATGACATTGAGATGCCTCAGCTGTTATGTTCTTGCTTTGTTGTTTCTAAACAGATGGAGAGAAAGATCAACCACCTCGTCTACAGCGCTTCTTCTCTCTACTTAAAATCGGAAAGAAATCAGAAGTTCCATGGACGCGGTAACAATCTTTCTCGTTGTTTCCAATTTTAAACCAGAAGTTCTGTAGCAGTGACAGTGATAGCTTCTCCATGAAAATAAATGCAATAGATCCATAAAAATACATGCACTTATGGCTATGGTTTAATAGGATAATTATTCACAAAGTTAGTGTTGCAAATGCATTTTCCGGCGATCTAGAAACACGAAATCTCAAAATTTTCCCCTCCACGCCAACCATGGTGCCGCCTGATGGAGATCGTGTCTAAGCAAACGGTATCCCAAAAAAAACTCTGGATACGTCACTGCCTTCTGATTCAAAAGTTAGAAAAACTTGGACAAATGTTGTATCAACTTACAGAAGGAAAGGAGGTGCAGATAAATTTTCTGTTACAAGATACACTTAAGTTTGCGAGTTTCATTTCCCAATTTAATGTATCAAAGTAAGTGTTAACAATCACAGGAAAACATTGGTGAAAGGCCCAGTGCCAAGTATCTTTAAATTTAAGCCAGTTGTATAAAAAAAAACGTAAAAGTCTGACTAAACGTTTAGTTGCCATACCTTCCAAACGTCCAGTGATCTAATCTGAATCTGAGAGCATGGAATGTGTAGATGATGAAAATTGTGCTAGTAATATAGAACACTCTTGTCAGGAGGTTGGGGAAAGTTCTTATACTGAAAAAGAGACCGATTGCAGTGACTTTGATTCATATAAAAGTGAAATCAAAACATTGAAGGCAGAGATTCAAATGGTGAAAAATGAAAGAGACAGCATGTCACTCAAACTGATCTTTTTACGAGAAAAAGTAAAAAAGTTACAAACTGAAAATATATACAACTACGATAATATATCACAAGATCCTGAGTTCTTTATAAAATGTACAGGCTTGCAAGTTGAGCAATTTGATAACTTATTTACAATTTTGAACCCTGGATCAAAAAGTTCCAATCTTAAATACTATGAGACTTCTAAGAGATTAGCTGATGAAGCTATAACTAAACAACAAAGAAATGATTCTGAAAATCAAGGCAAAAAAAACCCAGAAGACTGGACCAGTACCCAAAACTTATCCACATGATCAGCTATTTTTATGCCTCACTTGGTTAAAAAGATGGATACTCCTTATCATATGCAACTTGGATTTTTAAAGTACCAAAATGAACTATTTTTCGTCATCTTATAACATGGGTTAACTTTTTGTATTTTTCACTGGGCAGTGTTCCAATTTGGCCATCACGAGAGCAAGTAGACGAAACCATGCCTAATCCATTCAAAAAATGTACCCAACATCAAGGTGTATCATAGATACTACTGAACTTTTTTGTCAACGACCTTCCTCTCTTTTGTTCAAAGTTCTTTATATTCAAGTTACAAACATGTAACTTACAAAGGCTTAGTAGGCATCGCACCATCAGGAGCAATGACATTTATAAGCCAATTATACCCTGGATCTATATCTGATAAAGAACTAGTTGCCAGAAGTGGACTTTTAAATGAGAAACTGTGGAAAAATGGTGACAGTATTATGGCAGATCGTGGGTTTACTATACAAGATGAACTTAAAGATATAAATGTATCATTAAACATACCTGTTTTTCTGGATGGCAGACAACAGTTGACCGGATTCGAAGTTAAAAATAGTCAAACCGTTCCTTCATTGAGAATTCACGTAGAAAGAGAAATTCAAAGGTTAAAAAAGTTCCCAATAATTCATAATGAAATTCCATTGGTCATGTATGATTCTGTGAATCAGTTATGGACAATTTGCTGTTTGTTATGTAATTTAATGTCACCATTGATCATCAAAGATACTGAAACCGAAATCTGAAGTCCTGTAAAATTCAAGAAACTGTCACCAAGAGAAATTCTGACAAATTAAATTAAGGCATTATATACAATTTACTGAAACTGAGGAATCATATAATTTTTATAAAATGAGTTAAGTTTTTCCAATAACTTTGAAAAATAATCTTCATCATAAGATGTACGAGCTATAATCATTCCTTTAAAAGTGTAAGCAATGAAATCACAAAATTCTACACCGGCTAAACCCATCGCCATCTGAATCTGAGTATAATATCCATAAGGATGTGACCTTTTAACTCTGGTTTTCCATTAACATAATGCATGTGAAATGATTCATCACTAATTAATTCTTCAGGAGTGCTATTACGTTTTGACATTTTATTTCAATTTACCCAACAGTTGATTTGGTTGTATTGCTATGCCACATTGACGAACATTGATGTCATGGTTTAACACATATTTAACATAATCAGTATATAATTTTCTTGCAGTATCCTCATACATTCTTCCGTGCTTCGTTGCTTCCCACACATTAGCTGGGAACTGATTTGCAGATTTTGGATTGATAATATCCTCTGAGAGTGTCTCAAAATTTCTCTTTCTAATAAATATTTTGTGTGCCTGAGTTGAAGTGATCCTGTTTTTTTCTTAATTCAAACCATTGTTTACAGTTTACCTCCAAATTGATAGATTTGTCTTTGCCTAAATTGAAATCTACTCTTAAATCCACATTTCATAACTCCTATTTGATTGTTTGATCTGTTTCGTTTTTTTTTTTTTTTTTTTTTTTTTTTTTTTTTTGTTTTTTTTTTTGTTTTTTTGTTTTTTTTTTTTTTCAAACCTGCTTCACTCATTTACACTGTAATTTAATTTGTTATTCAGCCTGTTTTTTTTTAGTTTGTCCTGTGCTGTGATGTCCCGTGGTTGTTTTTTTTTGTGATGTCCTCGGTGTCCGTCACGCTTGCTAGCTTTGCTAATTTTGGCGGTCTCCATTATAGATTGCCCATTTTCAATTATATCTGCAGAAATGACTATCGTTGTACATATTGATGGTAATCTATATAAAATATATGTCAAATTGATTGATTGATTGATTGATTGTTGCTTTGTAGTATTGTGGATTTTTCAGCTTCTACACAATCAAGTTCTTCTAGTTTTAATGTGTCTAGTAACATGATTTCTCTATACGTAAGTCGTCCCCAGTTAGCAGGTATAAGTTTTGAATCAAATGGAATGAACGACAAAGGTAAAATGGTATAATAATGACTGCTTTTACTAATA